>JAOUQW010054879.1:0-15085 GCA_028565825.1 Olivaichthys viedmensis
CTGATATTTCAAGCAGATGCTCTTGCATTGCAGTGTTTCCCACAGGTCTGAAGTAAGCCTGAGGGGAGGACCAGGTGTGGTGGGGAGGACAGTGGCGTTGCGGTTTGGGTGATGCTGGGAGGGGTGGGATGGTTGGGGAGTATTTGTGTGAGATCTAGTATTCTTTTTATATACATTTATATACATTTTAAATACAAGGTACTAGCTAGCAATCAAACTCATATTTAACATCAAACAATTAGCAGGGAAGGAGAAGCTTTACCAGGTCTATAGGATTCTTCTCTCTTCCCAGTGTGAGGTTACTGCTGCTCCGCTCTGCTCTCTCCCCTCCCCTCTACTCTCCCTCTTCCTTTCCTTTTCCCGAGCCCCGACACCGAATTTCACAACCAAAATGTGATACATTTAAATGTAGTGTTACTTATGTGTGGGAAACAGTGCGTTGGAAAACATTTTTGACCAAGGGACTGAACAAGCACCTGAGTGGCATCCATGAAGAGAAATGGTCGAGGAAAGACTTGCAAGGCCGAGTGCAGGACACTATATCTGCCCTTAGTGTCTAAATCTATTCCTTTTCCATATTAGATATAATTGCTTCTGCTTAGTTATAATTAGCAAAACCTTGCAGCCATAGTATGTAGCCAGTAGATTTATTTACTGTTAGCCATGTTAGCATTTTTGGTCTAATAGACCCTCTCTCCCATGCACACACAAACATACACTCACACACGTACATGTACAAAACCTGATGGACACCCAAATAATCCTGTCTCACTTTCTCCTGCTTTTTGTTGCAGTCGTTGTTATATATTTAAAACAGGCATAATATGCACTGCATAAATAATCAGCTAATCTCTCAAGCTTTCTTAAACCTTATAGATTAAACCTAATCTGGCCCTTTATCCTGATTTTTATCTCTTCTTAACTCTCCCTCTCTCTCTCTCTCTCTCGCCCTCTCAGGGTCTCTGTCTCCTGGTAGTGGTTTCTGTGGTGGACTGCGTCTACAGGCTGTGGCACAAGGCTACACATTTGTCACTGTTACTGTAGAAACTGAAGGGGGCAACATTAGTGCCACAGCAACATTGGCTGCCTACAGTCCCCTCAAGGTATGCTGATGAGTGCGTGTGTGTGCGTGTGTGTGTGAGCGTTCATGAGAGG
Organism: Olivaichthys viedmensis; assembly: GCA_028565825.1. Classification (NCBI taxonomy): domain Eukaryota; kingdom Metazoa; phylum Chordata; class Actinopteri; order Siluriformes; family Diplomystidae; genus Olivaichthys; species Olivaichthys viedmensis. The sequence continues at coordinate 1,156 of JAOUQW010054879.1, forward strand.
TACATGAATTAATTACACATTCAAGCTAAATTAGATATAAATAAGATGTTATTCAAAATGAATGTGACTGACTGGGTGCTGTTGCACTGTACTCATTCTGCTCTGCGGATAAAATTCTTGTGAATCTGCTTTGTTGATGCTAATTAAAATTTTAATAATCCTTTTTAAGTTACAAAGATTGTGTATGAACGGGGTGGGTCGTGAACCTCAGTGCTGATGATTAGACACACCGCTCTGTACGATACCATCCACACCGCTCTGTGGGTGCAGTAATCCGGGTGAGATTTCATCAGGAAGTGTTGGTTCTGTTTTCTCAGGCTCTGGTGTCGGAGGTTCTGCTCTCGGTGGGCTCCTCTCGTCTGCTGGTGTTCGAGGGCGGGCCTCAGCCCTGGCACCTGGCACCAGCTCGCTTCTTCAGCAGTGCCCAGGCCCAGCCTGAAGGGGGCATGACCATCGAGGCTCTGAGTCTGACAGAACTGAAGCTTTCTCAACACGCATACCGCGTTACGTGCACCACAGTAGGGGAGCAGGTAAGAAATGGTTGTAGATTGTATATTAGATGTAGAATAGGCATGTGCAACTTTTGCAAAATGAGAGATATTTCACACATCTATGTTCACTTGAAGCGAACCCCAGACCCCCATTTTCAAGTTTCCTGTTACATAAGCTGCTTATCCGGTTGCGTTATGAAAACAGTAATAAGTAACTAAATTTCACCATGTAAATTACTTTAATGAGCAATCCACAAACACAAATATGACTGTTAATCAAAACAGTAAAGAAAATGTTAGCTACGAGACAGGCGGTTAACCTACCAATTCCTCAGATGTAATGAAGGTTCTGTCTGCCATGTGTCAATAACAGTAACATGTCTGTTGAATGTCACTCTACCTTATGCCTACTTGCAGTTATTACGATGCAATAAGCCTCTCGAATACAAAAAGGGAGATGTAGCATGGAGCTTACACTCCTGCTGTTCTGTGTAGTGAATGTGTATTGTGTGGTTATTTGCACTGTGCTGTTTAGTTTTTGTATTGTGCTAAACCTGCTTTACTTCAAAATGTGATTTTTATTTTGTACATTGCTCTTGTCTTTCTTACACTCTGGCCCTGATTTACTAAGATCCCAAAGTACGCGTGGAGTTAGTGGGCGTGTTGCGGGTGATTAACAAAGACTAAATGCGTAAATGTAGGGGGAAGAAACAATGTTCAAATTAGGTTTTTGCGTGTGCTAAATGTCTTTGACAGCTATGGCGACCTTGGATCTGAGGTGTCTCCGGGAGGAGTACCCTGATTAAATGTGGTGAGAGGCGTCGAAAAACTGTTTGCACTCTTCGATAAAAACGGCGTAAAATTGCACATTCAAGGCAAACACACAAAACTGACCAGACATGCTGTTTTGCATATTTGAAAGACGAAATCCTCCGTGGACTCTGTTAGTAAATCCGTTTTTTAGCGTTCTTTGTGGGTGTTATCAACTTTACACACACAAACCTTTAGTAAATCAGGGCATTCTGTTTGCACTGTGTGTAGACCTTTCTACAGAGCTCATGTCTTGTATGTTGCCCCAAAGTACTGGAGGTATGATATTTTAACCCACTATATACGTGTGTATAGATTTGCAGTGGTTCACAATACCAAATCATATCCTGGTGGCCTCATACAGTGCACAGTTTTGTGTTTTTTCCGTGCTTTTACACACCTGATTCTACTCATCAGGCAATTGACAAGCACTTCATGAACAGAGATAAGTGTGCTAGAGAAGACAGGCTGTGTGTGTTAATGCAATGCTGGGCCCACATTGCTGGGACTGAGAACCAATCACGTAGGCCTACACATTATAAGCTATGTGTAGGTACAATGTGGTAACTGTCTCCTTGTGTGTGTGTGTGTGTGTGTGTAGTGGTTAGTGTTTAAGTGTGGCAACACCCCTGGTTCACTGAACGAAGCCCCCTCTGTAGAGGAAAGTGAAGTGAGAGTGGAGTGTGGAGTACCGACCAGGCTTTTTCTCTCTCCTCTTCCCTCGTCCTCTCTTCCGTCCATCCCTCTATCCTCCCATCGTTCCTACTGCCCACAGCCACAGTACCACTCCAGACTGGTGAGTGATGCTTCTTATCTCTCTTTCTCTGTTTTCTGATTTCTGGTAAGTTAATCTCTTTTTCACTAATTTTTGTTCTGTTCTACTTACTGTCTTTTCTGGACAATAAGATGCTCTGGAGTATAAGATGAACCCCCCTAAGGCTGTGTTCAGACTGTTTTTTTTTTTTTCCTTAATTGCCTGTGCATGGAAGCGGTCGCAAAGCAGCAACGTAAAAAGTCAAAGCCGCTGGGGTTTTTTGTCAGGATGTTTTCAAAAGTTGAAAAAAGTTGTGACGACGTCAAGCACTTTTTTTTTCACCCAGACAATCAGGTCGCATCTCAGGGGGAAGGCGAAAACAACCAAGATGGAGAATAGGGTGCTATTTAGAAATTTAGAATTTTTAAATGTTGAATTGTAGAAAATTGCAATGTAACTAGTGATAAGAACTCTTAGTTTTGTCTACATAAGTACATCTTTACGAATAAGTAATTATATTTCAATGTTTAATGCTGACTCATTGTAATAAACTTTATAAGTAGCTTTTGTTTGTTCAATCACAGTCACTATGATGATGCTGATATCGGCTAGCATGGCTGTGGGGTTGTCGCGCTTGGGCCCATTGCTATTCCACCCCGGTCTTTACTTTGCTCCCAGTCACCTTCCTACTAGATTTTGCGGGTGATTTACCAAGAATAATTGCGTGAATCATGTCATGTGAAAAGTAAGCGGAGTTAACAATATGTAAATTTGTTTTTTGCGCGTGCTACTTTTTCTTGATATGACAAACTTTGCCATGGTAATATTAAGTCATAATTTCAGAAATGATTATATACTAAGGCATAATCTTGATAAACGTTCTCATTATTAAAACCTAATGAATTATATAATTTTGTCCTCAACTGGCGGAAACAGGCTTCCGCAAATTTAATACATGCTCTCTGGGCGTACTAATTTGCGTGACCTTTAAGGCTTAGTAAACCTTTAGGCTTAGTAAATCCCATTGCGTATTTTAGCACCTTTAGGTAGAAACACTGCAAATTGCATATTCATTTCAGGCAAACTTGCAAAACGGACAACACGTACAATTTTGCTCATGTGAAGGACGCAATCCTCCTTAGGCCCTGTTAGTAAATCAGCTTGCACGTTTTTTGCAGGTGTTATAAAGTTTGCATGTGTTTTTACACACGCAAACATTTAGTAAATCAGGGCTTCAGTGTTGATGCCTGGTATTGATCTCCCGTTCTGTTCTCCACTTCTGCCTATTGTCTGACCTGTATTAGCCCCTTTGCCCATGATTTTGAACCCTGCCTGTCTGATTATGCTTTTGCCTGCCGATTTGGATTCTTTAAATAAACCTGCTTGCGATTGTATCCAAATGCCTCCTGCATTATCCAGAATCATGGATACAGCAAGCCATCGGGACACCAAAATCGGAAGCGGACCAAAGCTCCTCAAAGCAGTATTGGAACAAGGAAGACTGCTTGGAGACCATCAGCGAGAGCTGGTCCACCTTGGCTCGACCATGGAGGACGTACTCAAACTAATCCAGCAGTTCACGGTGTCCTCGTAATCCATCCGCAATCCATTCCCACCAACCAGTAACGCTTCCTCTATCCTCCCCTTCTCACTTCAAGATCCACTTGGCTCTACCTGACCGATATGGAGAGCCATCCAACTGTTGTGGCTTTCTGCTCCAGTGTCTGCTTAACCAGACCAATGCTCTGAGTTCTGATTCTGCCAGAATCGGCACGGTGATCACTCTACTGATAGGGAGAGCTCTAGAGTAGGCAACGGCAGTCTGGGAATGCCAGGGCACAAAGATCTCATCTTTTGAGCGCTTTATCTCCCCATTCAGGACAGTGGGAAGAGGCTGTTATGCCTTACTCAGGACTCCGGCTTAGCAGGGAATTTCATGGCTGTGGATCTGGCTACTCAACCTGAAATCCCCATCAATTAATTACTCTCCCCCCTCTGGTTGCAATGACACAATCCCATGGTAGTTGGGGAACGTAAGTATATTGTTTCCTGGCACTTGTCGTGTAGAGAGAACTGTCTACATCTACCTCAAGCCATTCCATGTATCTCCATCTCAGTAGAAAGCCCAGAATCCCCTCACGAATTAGCAATTCCTCCCTGTTATGCAGACCTCAGTGAGGTGTTCAGTAAGAGTACATCTGGGCCACCAAGAGGCTCAATCCACCACACGACAAGGGGGTCTTTGTTCTTTTCAAGATTTAAATTCACGATCTCATGTCATCCAGGCTTGAAGAAAGGGAATGCAGATGCGCCATCATGCATCCATGAGAACGAACCCATCGAATGAGAGGCTGGCATCATCCTGCTTGAGTCCTGCATTCTGGCTCTCATCTTATGGGAGTTCGACAAGGAGATCTTCCATGATCCATCAGGTCGAAAACGCACTGCGCCATTCCTGGACGGAGTTAACGTCTTTTCAATGTGTTCTAGGGTACCAACCGCTCCTGTTGCCATGGAATGCTACCTGAATGGAAACGTTGACAAATGGTTGCAAAGAGTGGAACAGTTATGGGAGGGAGCTCACCAATCTGCAGGGGACAGCGCAATGTCATAAGACCCAAGCAGATCGCCACAGAAAGGAAACGCCCAAGTTTCAGCCGGGCAATTGAGTCTGTCTATCCACTTGAGACCTTCGGCTTCATCTGCCCTGCCTAATACTATGCCCCAGATTTATGGGACCATTCAAGATACTTCACTGAATTAATCAGGTAATTTACTGTCTGGAATTGCCCAGGCAGTACACAATCTCGCTCCATGTCTATCTGCTCAGGCCGGTGATTACTGGTCCCTTGGCGGAGACGGTACCCTCTGATGCCTTTACTTTGCTCCCAGTTTCCTTCCTACTAACTATCATCAGCTGCTCCTTATTTGTATTCATTCAACTCTGTACAAATGCTACGCCACTTCCCTAGTCTCATTGAAAAGTTTTGCCAGTGTTACACTGCGCATTTCCGAGCGTTACTTTTAGTGTTGTTTGCCTGGTACCTCCCACTTCTGCCAATTGTCTGAGCCCATTTGCCCAAGATTTTGAACCCTGCCTGTCTGATTATGCTTTTGCCTGCCTATTTGGATTCTTTAAATAAACCTGTTTGCGATTGTATCCAAGCACCTCCGCCTCATTGTGAAAGGGGTTTTCAGTGTTATGTTAGCACCAAGTTAAAGGTGTGTATCTTCCCATAACTGTTGGAGTAGCCCAACAAATGGGAAAATTATAATAGGCTAAAACATTTTTATAGCATAGTCATTTTGCTGTCACAGCACCTGTTAGAGGAGGGGGTACACATCTTATAGCACATAGAGACCTCTCTCTCTGTATTTCTTTCTCTCTCTCTCTCTCTCTCTCTCTCTTTGTTTCTGTCTTCTCTCTCTCTCTCTCTCTGTCTCACTCTTTCTGCTTCCCTTGGCAAAGAAGTGATAGGACTGATAGAAGCGATGAGCAGTTTCCGTAGTAACAGCATGCCTACGTCTTGACCTGTGTGTATATGTGATGGGTTTTCTCGTCATGAAACTTTGACATTGCAATTAGTTGTTCCATGTGGGCAAAGATTTACGCCATTACTGTTTAAGTACTAAAATGATGAAAAATCTGTTTTTGCGAGTTATCGTCTCTGAAATGAGGTACACACACACACTCACAAACATTTGTCCTGCTTTTCGCCAAGCTGTAACCAAAGCAATTAAAACAGGTAAGAGCAGGCTGGAAGAACAAACGCATCCTTACTTCCTCTCTTTCTTGTTCTCTTTTGCTGTATTTTGATAAGCATGATTAATTTATCTGCTACCTATTGTTCAACATTTATAATCTGATTATAAAAATGAACGATTATTATATGTTAAGGTCACCTCCATTCTCTCTTACTATTCCTCAGTTTTCTGTATCCAGCACTACGGGGACAGTGCTGCAGTTATCAGTGTTTGACCAAAAGGGGGCACCGTTTGACAACTTCACCTCATGCACAGTGAATTGGATGACCTCTGACCCCAGTCTCCTCTCCCTGCCCCCCAACTCCTCCATGAGCTGGGCCGACCTTCCCACGCAAACTGGCAACAAGCTCTATGGTGTGTGTGTGTTTGTGTTTAAAGCAGTCTCAGAACAGTACAGTAAAACAATAAACTGTTACCATATAATAATAATACTATAGAAATAATACAGAAACAACAATAAAAGAAGAAATACAATATGCACTATGAACAGGTCGACAGGGGTTTCAGTCCCATGGGCAAACAGGAACAGTGACTGTGAATGCAACCCTCAGTTGTTCATTGGTGAGTGCACTGTTTTGTGTGCTGTTGTTATTATAAATATGTGTGTGCGTATGTGTTATGTATTTGTGTGTGTGATTCTCGGCTGTGTTTCAGGCACGTGGGAATCTTTCATCAGTCTCTGTGAATCTCCGGTTGGTGGATGATGTGCGGTGGGACCGGCGCTCCATCGCCCTCTACAACCACCCCAAAGTCACTGTTAGTACGGCTCATCCCTCTCTCCCACTTTTCTTTCTCCATTTTTACCTGTGCCACTTTCTTAGGATCCAGCAAACTCACTATTTTCTCTCGTTTGATAGGAGAATTTGACTCTGATGCAGGGCTCGGGTCATTTCCTGGTTCGCTTGCAGGACAAAAACGTGGTTAATATAACCTATGTGGAGAATACCAACACAGTACAGGTATAGAACAATAAAGTTAAAGAGCAGTATAGTGTAGGTTAGAGCACTACCTGTGACTCTATCACACCTCCACACTGAAATGACTTTTCACAACACACCTCCGTGACCTTAACAAATTGATGACATCATCACACACATATGTAATCACACATAAAATAACAGAGATATGCTGCACTTTCTGGACTATAACACACCTTGTTGCCCTTTAGCAGGTGCGACGACTCGTACAGTTCAGCAAAACCCACGTATGTGTTATAATGTTTGCATTAGCCTAACTGTGATAATGATAAAAAATAATTTAGTTGTCTACACTGTACTTGAGGATCATTTGTGACAATATTACACTGACCCTTACAGAAAAGAAAACATGTGTTTTTTAGACTTTCACATGTGAAATTATATATTTTTTTACATGGGTTTATGTTCTTTCTTGTGAATATATGTAAACATGTGAAAAAAATACACTTTATTTAACATGTGGAAGTTAAAGAAGGAAAATCTGTCAGAATATTTACTCCAGAGCAACTTATTGTCTGAAAAATAGGATAAATACCTTTCCCACCATTCATCAGACCTGATGAAGCCTCTCAGTTGAGTGACAAATTGTTTCCAAAATTATAACAATTATACACAAATATAAGCCTTGCTGCTACTAGAGGTGACCCTGTAAAGTTGTGAGCTGTACAGTGCAGGTAAGAGTTCAGTATGGTGCAGATAAGAGGAGTGTAATTTATGTATCAGGTATAATTCATTGAAAGTACAGCTGAGAATATGATCATTAACTACAGGGAGTGTAGAGTAGTACAGATCAATTCGCAGGTGGACTCAGACAACTGCTTAATGAAGCAAGCCTCATTAACATTACTTATTTCTGCTTGTTCAAGATAACACCCGTCCGTCCCGGTTTTTCATCTCTCCTGGTTACTGACCTCTGCATGATGACCTCTCCTGAGCTTGCTGTTGCTTCCATTACTGTCTCTGACATCTCAGACTTTCAGCTTGACTTCCTGGACATTGTATGTTGTTTTCACTTGCCTCACACCTTTATTGTTGGAAGTCCAATATATCTAAATCCTAAATTTTTCGCTAATTTTGAAGTTTAGCATATATGCTTTGAACAAGTGTGTGCGTGTGTGTGTTGCAGGTGGAGGTGGGCCGTACTGCTCTGGTGCGAGTGCGTGTCCTTGATTCTCAGCGCCAGCCATTCCTCCTTCGCTTCCTCGCACTAATGGAGCTGAAGCTCCTCCCCTCCTCCTCCATCGTCACCGTGGAGTGAGACACTGACTTGTACTGAATTAGTGTTGATGGTGAATCGGGGAAGATCTGCAGTAGGGTCCAAAAGTCCACTCCCAAGAGTTGTTTTTATTTATCATTTATCAAAAACTAATACCAATTTTTTCTCAGTTGATACTTAATGTTCAATAAGGCATTATTTCAACCTGAGACAAATCTATCTGAATACTCAATTTGCACACCCTTTGCCTCGTTTTGTAAAACTGTTATGACGCCATATATTTAATTGTGGAAACACATTGATGCTTCCTTACACAAAGTGTCCATTTATGTGGTCTCTTAAAAAAGCAGTTACAATTTTTAAAGCCCACTGCTGCCCATGAGGCAAATTGCAATTGCAATGAAAATGTTGGCAACCTTCCCCTTACCCCCAACTTACCCCACGCCCTCTGCAGAAACTGCATATGCCTTGTGAGTTACCTTTTTACGAAAAGGAGCAGAGCTGATCAGCTCTTCGACTGGATGCATAGCTAATTTCAGAGCCAAAAAAAAAAGTTAACAGAAACCTAAAAACAAGGTAACTACCAAGATCCAATAAATGGAAATATTGTGAATTTCGCTTTTCTATTTTTTTTAAATGATTTCATTATTATGGGTCTAAAAAGACTTAAACATTACAAACGGCACCTGTAATGACTAATACGCTATTGTTTGACTTGACTCCATTAATACAGTCCTTTATGCGTTATTGTTATGCGTCCCCTGTTGTTTTTAGTAAAAAAAACCTTTTACTGATATTAGTGAAGAGGGAGTAAATCTTTTCTGAGGAGAATCATTTGACAAAACTGTGATAGTTTTTTGTAAATGATGGAATAAAAGCAGGTCTTTGTAGTGAACTCAGACTTTTGGACTCTACTGTCATTTCGTTGATGCTTTTGGCCAGCATTACTTTACTATAGATCTAGTGTATATAGTTCTTAACGCTTAAAGCAGTAGTATAACACTGATTAATTAACAGGCAGGTGATTGGCTGCATATTGTTTGTTGTTTAGGGAGATGGGACCAGTGGACAGGTACTCAGTGGGGTTTCGTGTATCAGGCCAGGTGGTGGGTGTGGTCAGTCTGCACTTATCAGCAGTGAACAGCAAAGGAACTGCCATAGGCTCCTCCCACAAGCACATGCAGGTTTACCCCAAGTTCAGCCTGCAGCCCCGAAAACTAGCTCTTGCACTGGGGAGTGTTCGCCTGGTAAGCACACACACACACACGCGCGAACACACACAATCACACAACCACAAAAGAAATACTTTTATACACTTAAAAACAAAAATGTGTACCAGTGATTATGAGATAAACGAATTCCGCACATGCATTATTTCTCATTCTGTATGTCGCCCGCGGTCAGGTGAAATGGGAGGGTGGGCCTCATCCTCAATCCAGCGTGGGGTTCTCAGTGAGTGACAGCTGCGTCGCCGGCGTAACAGACACAGGATTGGTCAGAGGCCTGGCAGTGGGCATAGTGAAACTTAGAGGAGCTCTTCAGACCATTATGCAGGATACAGGAGCTCTACTGACCTTTGCACAGGTACCTCTCACTCCTTCTCTCTCATAGACACTCTAGGTATTTTTGCATACAAAATTCACAAATTCTAAGGTACGTTTTTAGTAAGTCATCAAAGATGAATCCGAATTGTGTGTTTCCATCAACTACTGCTACGCTAATATTTGCAAAGCCAGCCAAACACAAACGCACATCTAAAATTGCATACTACTGTACTAAATAGTATCACACCACAGGTTACACTAGGTGTTGTGTGATGTACTATTTGGTAGGGTTGCACTGAAATTTTGACCACTGAAAATGTTTGGCTGAAAATGGCCAAAAACATTCAGAGTATTAGAAACAGGGGTTAACCCTTGTGCTGTCTTAAGGGTCAAAAATGAGCCGCCATTATGAAAAACCCCCTAAATTATATTTTTTCAACTTGAAAATTTGGTGACTCTTCCTAGAGTGACCCTAACATCAGAAAAAGTGAAACATTGCCTTATTGTTTATATTTCCATCAAAGCTGTACCCCACCAGGGTATAAAGATTGTCTTAGGGTCATTTTTGACTCTTAGGACAAGGTGAGTATACAGAATGTTAAGACTACACAAGGGTTAAAAAGATGCTATGCTTTGCTCTCCTGCATTGCTTGTCACTGACACATTCAAACACGGCCAGCAACTTTTTCAGTGTTGCCAGGTTAGGGTGAGATCGCCTGCAATGGGCTGTTTTAAAATCATCTTCAGCTGAAAAAATAGCCTTGGGTTGAAAAGTTTCTTTTCAGGGCTGGTTTACCATGGGCTTTAATTGGGATTTGCACTGGAAACAGTGCATCGGGTCATTTTATTTGTTACCTTTGATTATTTTCATTCAAGAACGTTCCATTTCATGCTTTTAATTTCTGCCTGGCTCAGGATGAAGTGGAGGTGGAAGTGTTCAACCTAACAAGTGTGAGAATCCAGGCTCCACTGTTTCGAATGTCTGTGGGAACAGAGGTGGGTCTCCCTCTGTTTCTCCTCCTTTTTTTACTCTTCTTCTCTGTTTCTCTCTCTATTTTTCTTCCTGCTCTTGTCCTGTCCTCTAAGAAGAGGCTTTGCTGTGTATGTGTGTGTGTGTGTGTGTGTGTGTGTGTGCGTGTGTGTGTAGATGCCGGTGTATGTAATGGGAAGTGACAGTGCTCAGAATCCTCTGGCTCTGGGCAGCATGGAGGCCGGACTCAGCTTCCACTGGAGTCTAGGCAAGCCGGGCGTACTGGAGGTCCAGACGCGACATACACAGGTAAGGTGCACATACACATTAGCACTTTTATCTGGATCAGCTTAGAACCCAAAATAATCAGTTATTATAAAGGCTCAGTTACAGACAGAAAAACAATAACTGCATGTGACATGTCACATCTCAAAAAGTATAAAAAAAATACACTTTTATAACCAGCGGTGTGCCATCTGGGTGTGCAGGGTATGTACGTGCATACAGTTCCCACACCTTTTAGAGGCCCTGCTCCATGACCTGACCATCTGTTCCCTGGGTAACTGAACAGTTAAAGAATATATACCTTGCAGCAGGTCTATACTCCTATCAAATGTGGTCCTATCAACGTAATGTGCCTACGTTTTGCGATAAAAGAAAAAACATGAAGGCACGATCCCAGCACAAAAATGCAGCATTAAAAAGAAAAGAAATAGCAGAGAGGACAAGTCCCATAAACAAACAATTTGATAACTTTTTTATACAGCTGAAATGAGTATGAAGTTGCCATTGTGCTCTGCCATTTGGTTGGTTATTAATATGTTGGCCTGTGATTTGCTTCTGGTTACACTGAGCTGCTGTGCCAGTTGTTTTGGTCATTTTATTGACTATAGGCCATATGCACCCGATATTTTTCAGTGTTAAGTGGTTTGCACGCAGCCTTACCACTGATATTGAACAACTATTCATGGTTTAGCTTAGTCACTCTGAGGTTACATGCAGTGTGTGAGTTATGCTCTGCTAGTAGCTTACTTTAGGTAGCCTAATGGGAGAAACTGAAACCTTCACTGAGGAATACATGAATATGCTTATATTTTCTTATTTATTTTTTATAAATAGTAATATCAGTTGTAGGAGGGTTTTTCACCATGTCAGTATATTGATGTTGTGGATAAACATCACCTTCTCCAGACCGCAAGGCTACCTATTACAGCAGAGACTGAGCAGTATGTCCTGCCATCATGCACATACAGAGACAGATGTATCCAAAAACAAACAACAGACAAAATACAGTGTTTTAAATTGTATTTCTGCCTGAATGAGCATATATATATATATATATATATATATATATATATTTGTATATGTATATGTGTAAGCTTGTGTAAGTACATATATGCACTGATTACACTGTATCTGTTCTAGGCAGGTGTCAGTGTGTCTCCCTTCCACAGTTTCTCAGTATTAGTAAGGGCCTGGGCAGCAGGCAGGACCAGCCTGAAAGTGTGTGTGAGACCCATGCACTCAACCAACACTTCACTTTCAGAGCAGCTCACTGATGAGATACAGATAGTGGTCAGTATACCACCCAACAGCAGAGTGGCATTTTAATGCTTTTAAGCCATGATCATTGCACTGAAATGCATACCACTCCGAACACATATAGTTTTCATAGAACCTGGGTTTGATTTCCATTCTTCTCTTTTTTTTCTTCTCTCTCTCTCTCTTTCGCTATTCAATTTAACTTAACATAACATAACCAGGATATAATATTAGCGAAGCAATTAAAGACCCCACTTTGAGATCCACGGATTTAAAATTACTTTTTATTTTAATTATGGTGGTGGAAATCACTATCAACTACCATCAACTACCACCTGTTACAGCTGGAAGCATATTTGACTGGTCACATGAATGAAATGGGTTTAATCTAATGCGCAATAACATATTTGGCCAATGCCCCTAATTTTGGAATTGTTGGATTGGGTTCATAAAATAAAATCTGGGCTGCGAAGGGGGTGCATGGTTTTTGTGGGGTTTTTGTTTGTTTGTTTGTTAGGGTTATTTATTTATTTACTTTTTTTTCTTACCCTGAATGGGATACCTGGCTGCAAAAAGGTTTAACAGCCCCGAGACTACATCATATATTTGTTTATTAGTTAATCAAATAAGAATAAGATCTTTCTCTCTCTGTTAAGTAAAAGTTGTGCTTTATTTGCATGACTGTAACAATGTTGCCAAAGTAAAAAAAAAGAGACACAGTAGTAATAAAAATAAATCTCAAAAATCTCTCTCTCTCTCTCTCTCTCTCTCTGTCTCTCTCTCTCTCTGTCTCTCTCTCTCTCTCCTCCCTCGTCTCTCCCTCCATCCGTCTCTCCCTCCATCCGTCTCTCCCTCCCTCTTGCTCTCTCTCAGGTGTTTGAGGAGGTTCAGTTAGCTGCCGGGACATCCACATACATTCTCATGTCTCCCCACTCCCAATACGCCCTGCAGAGCAACAAGTGAGCGTCTTAGTGGGACGGGGTCCCAATGTGATGAGTGATTTCTAACATACTATTATTGTTATTAGTAGTATTAGTAGTAGTAGGAAGAGGAGGAGGAGTATGTGTTAGTATGATTAAAATATTAAATTGATAGAACATGATATTTTTCTTATACTAAAAATGTACTCAAAAAAACATTTTATGATTAACATACTATTGATATGATTTTATTTTTTATATTATTTTTCATAGTTTTTGGTGTGTTTCAGAGATTCCATCTGCCCAGTGCGGTATACCCTCTGTCAGTGTGTCTCGGGGGCGGGGCTTGTTACCATCGACGACCGAGGTGTGCTGAAGGCGGGGCCGGATACAGGAGTTGCCCTGTTGGAGATAATCGCAATGGAAGCATGTGGCATCAACCAAACTCTTTTAATAAGTGTGAAGGTAACAGTGTGTGATGTCACTAATCTCCTCAGACACAGGACATGCCTTTCATGCAAAAGACAACTGCAGACTTTTTTTTTAAAAGTCCATAATAGACCCTGTCTACACTTGGTTGTTTCTTGGGTATCAGGATTATATCCGGTTCGGGATCATCCACAAGAAATTGCGCACGTGAATTCACAAGACTAATGTAAAACATACTTAAATGTACGTGCACACTTAATGTAAAACATACTTAAATTTACGTGCACACTTAAGGTAAAACATACTTAAATGTACGTGCATACTTAATGTAAAACATACTTAAATGTACGTGCACACTTTGTAAAACATACTTAAATGTACGTGCATACTTAATGTAAAACATACTTAAATGTACGTGCATACTTAATGTAAAACATACTTAAATGTGCGTACATACTTAATGGTAAGTGCACACTTAATGTAAAACATACTTAAAGTTATGTACAGATTTA
>JAOUQW010054953.1:0-15076 GCA_028565825.1 Olivaichthys viedmensis
CAGCCTTGATTCTGTTTTTATCTAAAAAGTGCTCTAGTGCTGAATATCTTACTTTCTTTAATGACTTACAAACATTTCACTATAACAATTATTTTCCAAAAAAATATAAAATGTTTGGAAATGTAAAATTAGCTCTTTTTTAATGACACACAAATGCAGAAGACATCAAAAAAACATCTAAGACAAAATGTATATAAAAAATGTAGGGTGCCTAAGACTTTTACACAGCACTGTACATATACATATATATCTTTTTATGCGGACCAATAGTAATACGGGACAATTTTGATCTTTGGCTGGTCCTCATTAGGAAAACTGCTTTTTTTTAAAAATAGAAACTACGGTTTTTATTTTAAAAAGTAAGAGTAACTAAGATTAGGGTTAGGCGAAGGATTATTCAGCTGTGTTAATACACAATTCAATTAAAATATCACAAAGATAGAATTACAAGTGTGTGTGTGTGTGTGTGTGTGTTTCAAAACCATTGTCATAATTTCTCTTCATTTAATCCAATGATCCTAAATTAGCATAACACATTATATGAAAATATTATATGCTAATATAATATAAGATAATATATTACATGCTTATATAAATATAACCAGCCTGAACCTAAGTTGTATTTATTGGTGTAATTTCTATGATATTCATAAAGCACCAATGTTTATTTCTTCCCCGTAACAGCTAATATACAATATATCATTAGTTTATGTAATTATGCAATATCTATGTTTCCATCATAAGGAACACCCACTCATAGGAGGGCCTCTTTATTTTTACTATTTTCCACAATTTAGAATAATATGAATATGAAATAACACATAAGAAAAAAAACACTCGTCTTTCAGCAGCTTCATGAAAGGAGAATTTTTTTTACATGCTGAGCGTTTGGCTGGTTTTGAATGAAATTGACTCGTTGGGGGAACACTGCAAAGCATATTTTTTACATTTTATCCATCACCTGATACACCACCAGCACCACACACACTACATGTCAGTGTCACTGGTGTACTGTGAATGAACCACCACCCAAATAATATCTGCTCAGTGGTGGTCCCTATGGTGGTCCCTTTCTATTGATGGACAGGGTAGAGGGGGCCAATACATTGTGCAGAGCAACATATGGGCTGCAAAGTATACATATATGTGCACTTACGTTAGCTTTTGTTGTTGGTAGTCACTGTATGGTGGACGTGCTGGGATTTGGCCAAGTGAGCGTGCACACGTATCCATGGCAACTACAAACAGCCTATCATTAACAGCAGTTCTTTAATTGGTTTCTTCAACAGCGTGATGATAAGAGAGAGAGAGAGAGAGAGAGAAAAAAAAACTTTGCCTCATTGATTTCTGTTGTTCCTTTGGGTAAGGTCACACACACACACACACTCTCTCAGGTAGACAGTGTTTTAAAGGCTCACTCACGCACATCGACACACACTTGGTTGCGCTTTATTGAGAATCACCTGGACTCAACTGTCACAGAAAGTCTCTGCACACACACGTATACACATATACATGCTCTCTCACACACACACACACACACACGTATACATGCTCACACACACATACACACCACACACACACACACACACACACACACACACAAAGCCTGAGTTGTAACTAACACCGGATCACGACTTTGTCTGGTTGGAAGAATTATTCCTTGCTCTTATTCCCACATGTGTGTGTGTGTGTGTGTATACACTCACTCTAGTCTCTCTCTGTCTCTAATTTTAGATCGGATCTGAGCCGACAGTGTGCATTCCCACATTTAATTTATAAGCCACTTCTCCTCCCTCTTTACGTAATCTCCTTCCTCTTCCAGGTTATTTTTATCACCTGCTTTTTTTCGCCAGCACTCATCCCTTCCTCATTCTCTCTCTCCTCCTCTCTGCCCTGCTCTTTATCCCCCTTTCTCCATCTTTCTCTTTTTTATTTCAATTCAGTTCAGTAGCTTTATTGGCGTGACTATGGGTAGCACCCGAAATACAGTTAATAATAATCATATAATAACAATATATAAAAAATAAATAATAATATAATAAAATATTTTTTTAATAATAACTAACAAAAATAGCAACAACAAAAACAAAACGTCATAACATCATAACAATAACGAATAAAAAATGACAATAATAATAATAAAACAATAATTCTCTCACGCCATCACGTCCGTCTTTGTTTATAAAATCAGTGAGGCATTAAAACCATAAAAGCAGCAGCACTGACAATTGAGAACCATCGTGTGTTCCGTCACTCACCTCACAGCGCGCAGGCGAGAACCTCAGCTTTATTACAGAGTGATGTCAGACTGAGGTCATGTGACCCACAGATACAGATAGACAAGTCTGATCCAAAAGTTTGAGTGCACCACCGAGAACGGTTTCATTTCTTCAGTTATCAAACACTAATACACTTTTGTCAAACTATAATTCAAGATTCATCACTTTTAGGGGTCCAGTGTAGTGTGTTCTGATTGGCTGAAAGCAGCAGGGAAGAGATGACACATCACACAACGAGGAGCTGATGAAATGAATGTCAGGCGTTAATCGTAAAGATAAAAACACATTAGGATTTGGAGTTAAAACACATGGCTGTGGTCGAGGAGAAAATGTTGGGAAATGCTTCCCTCTGCTGGTTTTATTCAGGATTACTAGGATTCAACTGTCACAGAGAGCCTCTACTCCACCACACACACATTTACGCTCATGCATGCTAACACACACACACACACACACACACACACACACTAAAGCGTTGTAACTATCACCAAAGTGTGTGTGTGTGGGTGTGTGTGTGGTTCCATCTTCCACAAGGCAAAACAAGGGTTCAACGCTCAATGTTCTGTCCAGGTTAAAATTACCCATTTTACATTGGTACTAAAAGTGGAACCACACTAAATTATTTTTCTATTTTTGACCCTAAAACTATCAAGAATATAATGAATAAATAAAAGTTAATTGTAAATCTAATTCAAGGAATTTGGGGATCAGTGTCCATCAGAATTGTTTACATCAGTGGTGTCCAAATTATAGGGCAAATTATTATTAGGGGCTTAGATGGAGTCACCAGCCACAGGATATCTGTGATCAGAAAAATAAAGAGCTAGATAACAGGTCATTTAACTGCCATTTAATTTAAGTGAACGGCTTAATAGGGGAATGTTAAGCACTTTCTGCTGTAGGCTTGAACAGTGCTTTGTAAATAAATACACTGCAGATTTCACTCACTACAGCAACTGATACCTGACAGATGAAACACACGCAATTCTCTCTGAGCTCAGTAAAAATAGTCATTTATCCAGCAGGCCTGAAATCTACTGCATTTGCATTTTGTTTCTCGTTTCTCTCATTGCATGCCTTTAAAAACTCTGCAACATTGGAATTAACCTCATTAACGTTGTGAGGCTCGGCGCGGAAGACATCCTGGCGGAGCACCAGCGCTGGATGGCAGAGCTTGCCCCTTTTGTAGCGCTGGCCTCCGCGAGCAAAAGACCAATCTGCTCCGGGGAAGCAGAGTGCTGGCGCCTTGTCGGCGAAGAGAGCCTGAAGAGGCAGAAGCGGATCAACAGCCTGGCCGCCCGCATAGCGGTGTTGACCGCGGCGCAACAGCTGGCCCCCCCAGTCGCGCCTCCCCAGCCCGGGTCGCCCCCCTCCCAGGAGTGTGTGTGTGTGGGGGGGGTTCGCTGGAATCTTTTGGGGGGGGGGGCTAGAAACGGCCGCCAAGGCCATCCTGTATGTCGTAGAAGGCGTGGATGAGCTCCCTGATGCCGTTGGAGGCGTGGTGGAGCTCCCAGACGCTGTTGGAGGCGTGGATGAGCTCCCTGATGCCGTAGGAGGCGTGGATGAGCTCCCTGACGACATAGGAGGCGTGGATGAGCTCCCAGACGCCGTTGAAGGCGTGGATGAGCTCCCAGACGCCGTAAGAGGCGTGGCAGAGCTCCCGGATGCCGCGGAGGGTGGCCCCCAGGTGTCCTGCTCTGTCCCACCGCCAGACCCCAATGAGGGCGTCGTGACACTGCCCCTGGGCTTCGGGGATGACGCCATTCCTCTGCCTCCCGAGCAAGGGTAGGACATTGTAGCGCCGCCCCCGGGCTTCAGGGACGACGATGTTCCTCCGCCCCCCGAGCAAGGAGAGGACGTCGTAGCGCCGCCCCCGGGCTTCGGGGAAGACGACGATCCTCCGCATCCCGAGCAAGGGGAGGACGTCGTAGCGCTGCCCTCCGTCACCACTCCGCCCCCAGCGTCGGGGAAGGTGAGGCCATGCGGCCCCCGGACTCCGCCTCCGCCGAAGATGTCTGTGGCTCGCCCCAGGGCCGCTGGTCTCCAGCCCAGGGCCGGCCTTTTGGGACTGCCTTTTGGGGCGCTGCGGGAGCAGCGCCGTAGAGGGGGGGCTCTGTCACGCGCGCGATTGCGCGCGGGATATAGCGTGGCGGTCTCCATGGCGACGGCCGCCACGCGCTTGTGTTTTTGTTTCCTTGTCTTTGTCACGTGAGTGCTGTTTAATGTCCACAGCTGTTCCTTGCACGTCTCTTGATTTCTAAGTGTTTAAATACCCGCTTGTTTCCGTCCTGTATTGTCTTCCAATGTTTGTGTGTCAGCACGCCTGTCGCGGCTTGTGTTTGTATGTGTAAACCCGTTTCAGTTCGTCATTAAATATGTTTGATGTTCAAAGCGGCTTTGCGTTTGTGTCCGCACTCCCGCGCACCCACACCGTGACAGCACTGGTGTTTTGATAAATGAGTCTATTTTGAAGCGTGGTTTTGGTAGTTGCAGTGCACTTTGGTCTTTTGTGAAAAGTTAAAAAAAAGGCTAACAATTAGCATGTTATACCGTTTTTTCTCTTACCCTTTGTAGGAACTTGTGGAAAGAGAAAACAGCAAGGAGAGCTAACTGGCTAATTGTTTGCTAGCATAAATGTTGCATTCCTGTTGTGGGATTACTAAGCAGCGATTAATAGTGAACCATAGTACCTAATATATCTACCAGCTGTGTGTCTATTCCGGTTTTATATATGGTCCGAGCTGCCACCCACTCGCAACCGGAGTCGAGTTGCTGCTGCAGACCCAGAGTCGGTATCATTCAGTGTGCTAGCTGAGAGACTTTTGATTATTGAGAACATACACACTCACAAATGTCAGTGGATAACTGCTCTCTGTACCCATAGTCATACAGCATAATGACTCTATCACAAAAACACATCCAACCCTTGTGGTCAAAACTGGTATAGCATATTAATTGTTAGGCAGTTAGCTCCACCGCAATTTTCCTATGAAGGGTAAGAAAAACATGATCCTATTAAATGATCTTATGATGGGTAAGAAAAACAAGAAAAACAAATAATAATCTGCTGCCCCTCATGGTCAAAGTTGGTACAGCTTTTCAGCATGGCTCAGCAGGGGGAATAAAAAGAAAGGCCTAAAATTTTTAAAAAGTATTGCTAGAAATATTTTTTAGCTATTTTGTTAAGTAACACAAAGCAGAAAAATAAATAAAGTATAAATTTAACTCGGAAACTAACTTTTTTTTTTCCAGAGCTTTCTATAGAAATCCTTGTATGAAGCTGAACTACATCTGAGTTTCCCACTGACACACTTTTTACTGTTTTCCCAATTTTTGTGACACCATACAGTATATTTCATTCAAATGATAACACACGTACAAACACACATCTTTTAACGACCTAATACCTGATGTTGACTCGGTTAGTACAGTTCGCTATGCATTATGCGTTATCATCTCAACTGCTTTCAGTCAGAACAAACTTTTTTTTTTTTACTGTAGACACCAGACCCAAAACTGTTGACAAAACTGTTTTTGCTTTTGATAGTTGATTAAATAGTAAAAACAGTTCTGTTAGTGGACGCAGACTTTTGGAACCTACTATATTGAGCGTGGGGGTGACTTAAGAGAGATTAAAAAAAAGAGAAAAAGAGAGGCAAACATTAGAGAGTATGAATATCATGACGTGCATCAGCCATGCTGCTCTTTAAACACAGATTGATATGATGTCAATTTGTTCAGAGGTTTCAAATGAAGAAGGCACAACCAGAAAACAGCATTTGGATACCCTTCATAACATTTTCATGCCATGAAAAAAAATCAACATTTTACTAACTGGGATTAATAATCAATGTGTAAAAAACGCTAACAGAACTACAGCATAATCCAAAGCCATCCAGTGTAATTAACTCGTCATCTAAGCTCAACACATGAAAAATATACTCACAGATACTCTCACGACCTCTTATATGCCATTTTCGAGCTCTCAAACGATAAACCTTTATTCCAATAAACATTCCAAGCACCCGAACCTCAGTCACAGCTCACATGCTCATCTTGCCCATTCCGCTCTCTCCAAATTGGTTCATTGCGCATGCGTGCCTAAAGCCGTGGTCACACCAGAAATCCGCCCAGCTCAACAGCTCAGACAGCCCTCTCTTAAAGTGACAGAGGCTCTTCAGTGGACCAAGTGCATGAAATACACCACTTGACTACATATATAAAAAATATAAGCAGTGAGCAGATTACTTACAAGGAACTGTTGCTGTGGTAGCATAATGTTCAGTGGTGAAAGGAAATTTAGTATATTTAAACTATTTGAAACATTTTACTGATTTCCTAAAAATGTTACGCCAACAGAGTGGTCATGTTAAGCTTGGACAGATCAAGTAAGCCCTCCACACTACTCAAAGAAGGGGTAAGGGGACCTGATGGTGGCGCTATGGCGCAGCTCTATACGTTTTGGCCCATATCTCATGAACCATAAGTCGTACAGTCAAAATGTATTTTTCTTGATTCCTTGGCTAAGTGCGAAGAAATTTGCAATTTGGACTATTTATCTCCGACTAGCTTAGATTTTGAGCTAATTTGCATAATATGCCCATCTACTTTTGCGAGCTAGTCTTAGGATGTTTGCCGTATCATCACAAGTTTGGTGTCAAACTACTCAGGAGAGTGTGAATCTAAATAATTATCACAAACATGTTTATGGCCGCCACATGTTAATCAATCCTTCCTGGGAGGAGCCTGGTTCACACTCAAATAGCTGTAACTCATGATTGCTTTGATACATTCGCACAAAATTTGAGAGACATGTTTAAGACAAGATTCTGAGAATGTCTGCATCGTTTGGGGCGTGGTCATCAATAGGGGGCAGAGTAATATTCAAATACCTGCTTCTCAGGAACAGTAAGTCCGAGCTGAAATTTGGTATACTGCATCTTGGTCCTAATCTGTAAAGTGATTTCTATCGATAACACGATTACTTAAGATATATGGCTGCCATCGGCCAATCAGCTTTCAGCAGGCATTTGATGTGGTTAGCATTGAGCTATCGTCACTAACAGTATTTTCACCTATGGTCTCTTTAGTGTTCAATGACACTTGGCAAGACCTGGCCACTGGGGGCGCAACTTGCTTAGGGTGCTTGGACCCCGCAGATCACGGCTTTATTTGTTATTATATTACTAATGCAAGTTAGTTTTCTCCAACCTGCAAGGTTGTATAATTTGTAATTTGACTGACTGTTTTGAGATTAGTATTTTTAGCACTCCTGGAGTACTT
The DNA here is from genome assembly GCA_028565825.1 of Olivaichthys viedmensis. Taxonomy (NCBI): domain Eukaryota; kingdom Metazoa; phylum Chordata; class Actinopteri; order Siluriformes; family Diplomystidae; genus Olivaichthys; species Olivaichthys viedmensis. Next base: position 7,566 of record JAOUQW010054953.1, read on the forward strand.
ACGCTAATGTTCATGTTTTGAAAAATGTCTCTCTCTGTGTCTTTCTCTGTAAGTTTGGGTGTTCAGTTGAAGCCCCTCTGTTGTTCCCTCAACTCTCATATGCTTGATTTCGGTCAGCTGGTGGAAACTTAAGTCTTACAGCACTTGTATTTCTTTTGGCTTATTTAACTATTGCCTCACTTCCAAGTCACATTGGATAAACGCATCTACCAAAGCTGTGAGCGTTCGGTTCCAGATCAATGCAAAAAGAAAATGTCTACTCTGAGCCTCATAAGGTGCTGGGTATTGGGACCACAGGTGTGTTTTCTCCTCGCACCTGTTATACTGCTACAGATCAGCGTGAATTTCAGACACATTCCAGCACATTCGCCTCCATATATATGCGCTCGCCTGGCTATCCCGCTCTGATCCCGACACAAATCTCCTGCACATCCATGAAATGATTTACTCCCGAGTGCCAGTTGTTGCTCTGTGCGTGTCTGTTTTCTCAGCCTGTCATCTTGTGAACACACACGGACACACACACACACAGCGGGAGAAGCTTAGCATAGCATTCCTCGGACCACACATCTCGCAGACTGTGTGTGAAAGGGCTTCTTCATGCTCCTACGCTATTCTGATTTTTCGCTGCTGCTCCATGACCCACTCACAGTTGTTTTATTGTGCACTTTGCCTGTGGAAGCAACGAAGGGAAGAGTGAAGGATGCATTTGCTCCACCACAATGAACTCAGCCTTACATTCACTAGCCAGTCGCTTTAATAATATTTCATATTTAATATTTAACACTATTAATACGGCTGTTACATCTTTGATATTATATCAATTAGCCAGCCTTGCGTTTAGAAACACAATGAACCTGACAAATAGGTTAGTAGTTAGTATTGGAGTGAAAGAATGTTATTTTTTCATACTATATGGCAGCATGTGTATATCCTTTAGCTATAGCAATGCCATAATGGGATACCCAACAAAACATTAGGTTTTTTTTTATTCTCTCATCCTTCTAACTTAACCATACAGAAAACTGACCAACAGTGAATAAATGGGGATGCCTAGGGGGTGTTTGACATTTGCAACATTTTAGAGAGTAGTAAAGAACGTGTAAGCAATGTGATAGGGTGTATCAGCTACGTTCCAATTCACCGAATGATCAATGAAGTAAAGGAGATCATTCCATTTTCCTTTTTTTTTCCCCATAATGCCATATAATATGTTACATTATAATACGGTAGCAATGAGATTTAGATCAATTTATGTTGGTTTTTTTTATATAGACAGTAAAGTCAGAAATGGAACAATGAAAGGTTGTTAATCCAAATTGTTTGATTAGTTAATTTTTTTTTAATTACAAATAAGTCTAAATATGGAATTAATGTTTGTAAAAAAATAATAATAATAATAATTGCAATCCATGCAATGCTTTGCAGGAATTGGAAGGAAGTGGAAGCGGGACATATAACCTGAATTAATTTTTGCCTCTTCAAAACCCTAAAGCAGTAATTGTGCTCTCCAAGAATAAATCAGCCAGGCATTTTAAACTGCTCTGCTCTCATGTAGTTGGAACGGTTAGATGCTTAATAATCAGGATTTATTGAATGGGTCAGGAATGGGTTCAGAAATGAAACTAAAGAAGCAGATTTCACACACACTCTGAATGGGATTGTAAGTATGTTTGATGACCAACAGTCTTGGGAAAGTAAAAACCTTAGTGTTTAAATGAATTAATCAATTAATTTGTAAGCATGTGAAGTAGTATTACATATGCACCATTTGGCCAGCTCGGAGCCGAGTTTTAATTCAGAAATAATTGGAGTGAAATAAAATATTTGGCTTTTAATTTAAACACACACACACACACACACATCACATGTCACAGTGCAAATGCATAGATATGTATTTTGTTATTTATAGACCTATGGCTGCTATAAGTAGTCTTAAACATGTCTAATTTTCTTCAAGTTTGTCCAGTTTCCTCGATATTAGCAAACACAGACACATGTGTGCACCTAAATGTTGTGTTATTTTACATCATTAATTTTACCTTGGGGTATGGTGAGGCAAAACACGAAATGACGAAACCCTCGTTTAAGTGTTGAAACTCACAAGCTTAACGATTTGTGATGACATCACAGAGTCCACTGTTCTGAAAAATGGCCTTTACATTGGGTTATGAAATGTAAACTTGTATTACTTGTTGTGCTGTTCAGTTGACTTTCATTATATGGTCAATGAATTATATTTGCAGAACGTTTTAAGTCTGACTCATTTCCATTCTACAGTTTTCCATATCCATAAATATCGCTAGCAATTCTAATTAGCTACTTTAAATTATTATGTCACTAATGAAGATGGCACTCTCCGCATTTGAGGAAAAAAAATCTCGTTTGAATAATTCATAAGTAATCAATGCCCATAAATAGTGTGTTTCACAAATTGGACATTGAGTCAAGCTTCCACAGTGTGTGGAAGTGATTCCAAGCTTTGTTATTGTGTCATTCAAAATGTTTTCTGAAAAAACTTTTCTAGCACAAGCTCGGTAGGCAATGGAAGGTTACAGTAGTTTACGTTTTTTTTAATTTGTCTATTTAAACCATTGGTTTGCATCTGCCCTTACAAATGTGCTTTCTATCTTTCTAGTATCATGGGTCCTCCTCTCTGGCAGTAGATGATGTCACGACTCCGTGACAGCCGTGTGCTAATTGAATATGACAAAGCGTTCCCTGGTTTCACCTCTCGTCACCTCGCAACTGACTAGCCAGTGGTGAGAGACTAAGGTGGGAGGGGGGTTTCTGCGATTTCGCTGTTTGAAGTGTACAGCGGCGAGACATTAGTGCTCATGGAAAAGCCCTGAGTGTTCGTCCTGCGCACTCTAGAAGCGGTAAAGCAATACCACGTGTGAGACGTGCCAGAAAAAAAAGAGAGCCCTCTCGACCACCCATTGCTTATAATGATGATAGCATATGATCATGACAACACTGCCAGTTGTATACATTTATATGTAATAAAGTAATGAATGATAAATGGAGAAGCTCTAAAAATTGCAGAGCAGTACACAAAGTTTCATGAGAAACACAATGTTTCAGACGGAAGTCCTTCATTAGCTTTTGCAGTGCATAGATACAGTATATAGCTCCCATAAATAGGTGGGTCAGGGAAAAGATCTGCGCAGCAGATGTCCTTGAGATCAGGGTGAACATCCCACTGTTGTCCCATGATAACGGGCCCCTTCTGGTTGTAATTATAATTCTTGACAACTCCCCCCTTCCTTTTTTATAAATATCACTCTTAGAGGTCATAAAAAAATGACAAATGCTCTTTTGATTACATCATCAGAATATTCCCATTACAGTAGTAGCCATGTCTCCATATGAATATCAAAGTTATATGAAAAATAGATATGCAAAATAATATGCCAAAGATATGCAAAATAGGCTCCAACTCTTTTAGCTCCCTTTTGATGAATAAAGATTGATTTACCTAATAAATTTAGTGTATATGCAGTACTGTGCAAAAGTCAGAGAAACTGTTTATTCAGTTTTCAATCAAATGGCCATTCAGTGCCATACACTTTTTATTAACACTTCAAATGAACATAACATTTTGTTTTTGTAAAAGTGGGGATTCCTTTCTTTCTACCTCCAAAATGCGGCGGCAGTCATAAAGACTGCATTTGCCAATTTTAATGTCACTTTGACATAACACCCGAGAAGTGACATAGATTTTTGATGGTATACGGTCGTGTTACGACACTTTCCGTGCTGACTTCCATTAGGACGTCATGTCAACTGACTTCGTAGCGCCGTGTACTTCTGTCACATAACGGTAATAATGTGACATGCCAAACATCAAAACTCACTCAAAGTTAAGATCAGAGAAAATACACATTACGCTGTCATGAAAATTCATAAGCAGTGAAATTAAACTCACATTACATAAGGTCCAATCAAAATATACATAAATCTGTCATTACAATGTCATTACATTGTTAATAGGTATTCCTAAAAATATGAAATATGAAACGCACCCTACTTAAGGACCAGAGCAAATATAGATAGCTCTACTATTACAGTGTCATGATTGTCACTGTCAAAACCTTTACTATGTAAGTGTTATAAAGTGTCATGACAGAAATCTGTCACTCGACCCAGGTGTTAAGCTAACAAAGAACGAACGAAAGCAGTTTTTATGACGGCTGCTGCCTGTTGAAATAAGCCTTTATAAATGTTTATGTAGGTTCATGAAGGGTGTTCATTTAGACAAGTGCTTGACATTACGTTACCTGGTCTGTTTCTCTTGCTCCTCCAACTCTCTCTTCCTGTCTCTCTGCTCATTGAGCTGATTCTGAAAGGCACAATGAGTATGTTTTTCACATAACTAGGCCTAAGGCAGGACTGCTTCTTTCCTTCTGTACCTCTGTACACCTAAGCCTACTCACATTGCACTAAAGTCATGTAACGTTTGCAACATCAGTTAAAAGGGAAACACTTTGAAAACACTTTGTTTTCACTGTCTTTGTCATGGAAGTCTGTTTCCGCAATTTTTTTTTTTTTTTATTGCCATTTAGTAAGTCATAATAACGAGAAACTTTCCCATAATTATGACTTTGTGTCTCATAATAATGATATTATGTCTCATAATTTTGACTTAGATCTGATCATTATGACTTGCTACTTACTATCTCATAATTATGACCTGGTATCCCATAATTATTACTTTCTATCTCATAATTATGACCTGCTATCCCATAATTATGACCTGCTATCTCATAATTATGACCTGGTATCCCATAATTATTACTTTCTATCTCATAATTATGACCTGCTCTCCCATAATTATGACCTGCTATCTCATAATTATGACCTGCTATCCCATAATTATGACTTGCTGAGATACCAAGTCATAATTATGAGATACCAAGTCATAATTCTGGGAAGGTTTCTCATTATTATGACAGCAGAGTGAATTTAAAAAAATGCTTGAAGTAATTTTCTCAATGCAAACAAACAATATGGCTAAAATATGCCTATTCCATAAATGCCATATTCCTAAACATACGTACAGGATGGACACCATTATTGACTTGATAGCATTTGCTACACTGTTAACTAGTAGACCAATCTTGCTGAAGTGGAAATCAGCTGAATAAAGTGAGGCTGTGCTAGCCATGCAAGTTCACACCCGATAATTAACCTCTAGAGCCTACTGTACTTACAATATTCTTCACTTAAAAAAAATAATGTCATCTTTTTTTTATCTTTTCCTTGGGAGGCTGATCATAGTCTGGGAAAGCGTAGACGCTCACTAAAAACACCAAATATCTATAATATCTATCTGGAACCGCAATAGACCCGTTGTCATTTGAAATATCCGTGTCAATTTTATATCTATTTCCGTAAAAATGCTCAAAGTAAAGTCCTATTTCAACCTAACTGGTAATTGTATTCTTCCTCGCCAGGACATACAGATTCTATCAATCAAAGATCCACAGTAAAATATAATTATTAAAGTTACTATGTGCTATATTAGGAATAAAACCACTCCTATAGAGATCCAAAGTATAACTTTGGCTTTCCATTCAAAGTTCACAGACGGTCAAAGCAGCTGCGCCAGTTCCTGTCTGTTTTCCTTCCAACAAGGCCCTGCTCGCTGCAGCAGTGTGTGTGTGTGTGTGTTTCTGACTCTGCACAGCTGGTTGATGGTAGTAGGGAAGGGTTTCTGTCACAAAGCTTAGAGGCTGCATCCACCATGTAATATTTGCTCATCGGCTTCTCGCATTTGGACCTGCTTAGCTAACCCCTGTGCCCCCCAGCCTACCCCCCCGGCCCAGGCTGGCGTAGTGGGGGTTCTTGCTCAATGCCACCCTTTGTTGGCTCACCCCTCCGACAGATAGAGTGGTGAGACTGACAGGCCATAAAAACGCAGTCTTGAACAAGGTTTAACTTGCTCTTCCGAAAGCTTCTGCCAATGCAGCCTCAGCTAGAAAGCTACCACAATAAAGTCCCTAGGGTGTGTGGAGGTAGGGAGCAAGGGAATGGGAATGGGAATGAGTAAGAATCTTTGATTATATATGCAATAGTACTTGGCAATGATAACTAATATGGCTTAATTCAGATTAGAAAAAAAAGAAGAAAAAGTCCCTAGGGGTTGGGAAATAGGGAGTAAGAATTATTGGAGTATTGTATATATTTACCAATAATACAAATAATATTACTGCTTCATTAATTGATTCGTATTAGAATCGAATGCGCCTTAAAAAAAGATGTATTTAATTTCGATCTAAAACTCGAATTGGCTCTTCCAAAGGCTTCTGCCTCTGCCAAAAAAAAAAAAGAGAGAAAAGAGGCTAGGGTTTGGGAGATAGGAAAGAAGGCAGCCAGGCGAGATTGGGTGAGACAAAGCCCGTGTGTGGTAGGGTTTAGAGGAACATGTCGAGAACCTGACCTCGTCTTCTCATGTGGAAAGAAGCGAGCAGTTTCGGCGCAGTGATAGATCTTCAGCTAATGATGGATTTAGGATCGGTTTATGGAATCTTCTGGACTTCTGGCACCATTCCTAACCCTCGTGTGGAGGTTTTTTTTTTTTTTAGAGCTTGTATACAAAGCAAGTACCCTACTGGCTTTATCCTTTCCGACCAATGATCAGTGGATCACTAGCTCTAACCGAAATGTCGAGCTCTCTAATGACTGTGAGCTATATTTTATTTGTGGAGTCAGATGGGTGTGAATAAAACTTGCTGTTGATGACCAGAAAAAGAATTGTAAGGTGAAGATGAAATGAAAAATGAATCCAAAATGAAAGGAAATAGGTGTTGGAATAATTTCAACCCTCCCTCCTTTTCTAGAGAGAAGTGGATTAAACCACAAAGTTGTCAGCAAAGCTGTGTGGGGGCAGTTCCAGGGGAGAGATCTAAGGAGTGTGTGTTGAGTTGGTGTTGTGTGAGACTTAGCCGTATTTGCATGCTTTAGTCCCCATTCAGGGTCGCTGATCTCTTCCGTTAGCCCTTTTGATCACCGGGCCATGGTCACTTTTGGTCACACACACACACACACACACACACGGACGCTGAGCAAAGCGCAAAGCTGTGAAATTTTGTCCTGGATCTGGAGTAGCTCCTCGCCGTCCGTAGACTCCTGGCGTGCCCTTTCAAGTGCACCACATGGGAAATGAAAACAGACCCCCAACCCCATCACACACACACACACACACACACACACCCTTCTTCATGTGGAGAGGCTGCGTCGCGTTTACCTGTGTCTAAAGCCTACAGTGCAGACTTACCAAGGATACCGTTTCCATATTGGCTTCTTTTATTCTTTTCATTTGCATTTATATTAAAGAAAGAATTTTAGCTTTAGGGTGAACAAATGCACAGAGCGCGCACTGATCTCCTGGCGCTTTTGTGGCAAAAGAAAAGAAAAACATAGATACAACTTTGGGCAGCATTTTTTAAATTGGTTATGTATTCATGAAAAAGATTTGGGACTATTAATGATAAAGGAAGCTTGGCATT
>JAOUQW010054998.1:0-15071 GCA_028565825.1 Olivaichthys viedmensis
ATTAACTTCACTATTTACATTTTGTCTTAGAAACAAATTTCAACCATAAGCCTTTATCAAAATGTCTTTAAGACAATAAAAAAATCTAGGTTTAATCTAGTGTCCAAACTTTTCACTGGTGGTGTGAATAATATTGTATTATTTGAGACACAGCTCTAGTGTGTGATTGTGGGCTTACACACTTTACCATGCGTTTCAGGTAATATTTCGTCGGTGCCGGTTGTAAAGTGTATTGGCCTCGGGCTCGGGATGCTGCTTTGGGGAGCCAGTAGTCTGCTTATCGGCTGGGCAAGTTCACGGTGAGTTCATTTTAATTAATGTATTGGTTATTAATATTGTGTCCCATTAATCAATAGTCACAGGAGTTCACACACATCACTTCTCACTTTTAACTCGTGTGCTTTCCTAAAGCCTCGGCTCTGATTAATTTATTCATGTTTTTGTGTGTTGTGAAACATTTTTGACTGATTATAAAACTTATAAGTTATTGGTAAGAGCCACAGATATTAAATGCTGTTACGTCACTAGTTCTAATTCAGGTGATGTCTTAACCTGTAATTAAATGCCACTGTATGTGACTAAAAGCAACGCCTGTTCACTCTGTCTTTATGCTGTTGTGGTGTCCATTAGGGCCTGACCGATATGAAAACTGTTTACTTTTTCCGCGTGAAGAGTGGCCTCTAGTGCCCCATCACATTCATGAACGCGGTTTTTAAAGAGACGGCATTGATGCTTTATCAACATGATTTATATTAAATCTTTTATATTGTTGATTATCAGCAAAATGATACATGAGTCAGGTCCTCGTCTCCACACATTCTCTCCATGTTCTGTTAACTTGTTAAATGAGTAATGAATGCTGAGATGTGCACAGATGATGTTTACAGGTTCGGCCTGTTTGGACTGGAACCTGAGGAAGTGCCCCGGCCGGTGCTGAATTACTGCGGCGCTGGTCTCTGTCTGCTCAGGTCAGACTCGTGTCCTGCTTTTATTCGGCTTTAACCTACTTCAATGTGTGGAATATTACCTTAAAACACTGTGTAGAGCAAAATCTGAGTCATTTTGTCCATGATCTATCTTCTGTTATGGTTTTGCTCATGTTTGCTCCTTTTATACATGGTAACGGTTAACACGACTAACGTTTAGCCCAGGTTTATCCCCTGGGGGTGTTGTGGGGGCTCGAGATTTCTGAGTTCTCTGATCTCGCTCTAGGATGATTGGAGGCCTCGCCAGGTTTTTGCACACGTTCCATTTTTGTGATGTTTTTCTTATATTGCCCTTAAACTCTAAAATAAATTAAAATAAAATGCTGCCCAATGCGAAAACATGGTGTCATTATTTAAAAAAATCACATTATGATTTCACCACGAACAATAAATGGTGTATTATTTGGGATTTATCCTGATGTGGAAATTTAATATCAACACGTTTGAGACGCTGCAGTGGACACCGGTGATTAAAGAATGCATTTTTTTTTTCTTTTCCAGTGCTGCGATTTTCTTCTTTGTGAAAAGTGACGTGCAAGAACACTCGTCCGTGGCCACGACGCCGATTCTGATAGAGGTGTGTGTTTGTGTGTGTGTTGGTTAAACACTTGCACTTCTTTTTCAACACTCTTTGGGTTATTGTGCTGTTTTGTGTGATGTGTTTCTGTCTTTCTGATGTTCAGAGGTCGTTTTCTGACTGTCTGCGTCCCAGTGACTCCTGGGTCGACACGATATCCCCAAAAACCAGAAGACAGCTGTATGTATACACTTTTCTGTGTCTAGATCGAAAATCATTGTATTTTTTTTTTTGTATCTTTTTCTTTTTTTTTCTGCTCATTAACACACACTTCATTAGGTTAAAATGGGGGCGTTGGAGCATATTGTAGTGTATTTATAGTGTTCTTAATATAAAACATTACCTGCAGTTTATTTTTACATGTAAAATCTCTGGAAGCCTTAAAAAAAACCCCACATTTTATACATTTATTTAAAAAAAAAAATTATAAAGTTTTTTTTTTTTATACGTTCTTCCGTAGCGATCTTCCTCTGTGTTACCAAAGTGTTTTGTTTCTGTCACCACAAATGTGCATCACATGACACTGACTTTGTAATATTTAATTGAAACATGACAATTGGTTAAGTTGAGGGTTAATAAACGCTTCACGAGGTTAAAAGGAGAAATGCTAAAATGGCCAGAGGGACTAAAGGTGTGTTCATTTGAATCGAACCGTCATGTGTTTACTCCCTCGGTGCGGTTCGTTTGGGCAGGTGTGTGAACACAGCACAGCACAGCAGGTGGAGCTGAACCCCGGCCTAACGTGTCAATCTTTTCTTTCTTTTTTCTTTTACTCCTCATGAAGGTGTGTTAATGAGCTGATGCACTGAATCAGGTGTGCTGGAGGAGAAGCAGGATTGAGAAACACTAATAGATTGTATTCGTTGCTTGTTGGTCACATCGGATTTGTGTGAGGAGCTTTATTAGCTAAACTGTGTTTATTACAGGTGTCCCTCTGTCTCACTCTCTCCTGTCTGTCTGTCTGTCTGTCTCTCTCTCTCTCTCTCTCTGCAGTGGCTGCATCATAGCAGTTTTATCAGGTCTGCTGTGCGGCTCCTCGTTCGTACCAATTCTTTACATTAAACACCACGCGACGAGTAATAACAGCATGTTCACTGGATCCAGTCAGAACGGTAACAAAAACCTGTTAACCCTCTACTGCACACATTATTATACTCTTACTTATAAGTTTATAAACAGTTTATTTAAAAGTTTTAGTGGTTATTTTTAGGTACGTTGCCATATGGCAACACGATGCAGTAGGTGTATAATTGTCCAATTGTTTAAGTGAGAAATTTGAATGATTCTGTGTACTGTTTATTTTATGCAACCATTTTTGCCCATTCCCTTGAAGGGTGCCAATAATTCTGGACTGTTTGTTCGTAATGATGATGTAGATGTTGGTGGGCTGAAATGTTCATGCTTGGTCTTTTCAGATATGGATTACTGTTTTGCTCAGAGCAGTGGGATTTTCCTCATGAGTACCGTGTACTTCGTCATCTACTGCGCTGCGATGAAGAACCGCCCTCGCGTTTATCCCCAAGCCATTTTACCAGGTGACAAAAACCAGACGGCTTTTAGCTTCATTACAGGAGAATGAGTTTATTTTGCTGTGCGGTTCTGCTTCCTCGAATAACCAGGTCGTCACTTTGGGCCTTTTTTCACCACGCAAAGTACCGGAATTTTGTTTTTCCCAAAAGCCACCCAGTCCAGTACCAAAGGTTTTAGCACCAACAGGACCTAATGGTACTTGGGGGCGGGGCTATCGGTACCGTTAGTCGTCTTTTTTTTTTTAAAGAACTCGTTAAAACATTGCGGATTTGTTGTTTAAAAACTGGAAGAAATGGAACCACAAAGCGTCCGATCAACCAAAGAAACGCAGTTAATCCAAGCACTTCTAGAACCACACAATAACGGCTAAAATTATAGAATAATAATTATTTTATTTTTCTTTATCTATTTTTTACGAGGAGAAAGCAAGAAGCCCGTCATGGTGAACGATTATAACAGCAGGACATTATATCGGTACACACCTACTGAAGTTACGGCGTGACTGATGTGTGTTCAGAAATGAGGTTTGCTGTATTTGTGTAATTTAATAGTTGTTTGTGACGCAGGATTTCTGACCGGTGTGATGTGGGGAATTGGGACGTACTCCTGGTTAATGGCGAACCGACGCCTCGGCCCTGTGGTCACCTTCCCCATAGTGACCGCTGTAGGTGAACTTTTCCTTTCACTCATGAGAGACGAACAAATATTGGCACTCTTCCCTAGCAGAGGAATGCGACATGAGAATTTCTAAAAAGCTCTTTAATGTCAATGCACACAGAGTGAAGGACGGACAACTGCTGTTTAATGATTACAGCAGTTTAAAGGGTTTCAGGAACTTAAATTATGTACATTAAAATAAAGTAAATATCATATGCTCAAGGAAAGATATCAGAAAAGATGCTTGCGTCAAATCTTAACATGGAACGTCACGCTGTACTGTCGACATGACTCGTAACGTGCCGGTCCTCACGCTGTACTGTCGACATGACTCGTAACGTACCGGTCCTCACGCTGTACTGTCGACATGACTCGTAACGTGCCGGTCCTCACGCTGTACTGTCGACATGACTCGTAACGTACACGTGCCGGTCCTCACGCTGTACTGTCGACATGACTCGTAACGTGCCGGTCCTCACGCTGTACGGGTGCCTCATGATGTAGGTCCTCATCCTGGGTGACACGTTAAGTGTCAATTACATCACTAGTCACCTCATGACCTGAAAAAATGTTGACAGCCAGGCAGCGCTTAGCTCTAATGATGTGCTCAATTTTATGCGCTGAACCTTCAAAAAATATGGACATGGAGGTGGTTGGGGGACGTGGTCAATACGGTTTGACAGCGTAGTTTCCGTTGGATTTAATTTTGTTAACTTATTTGTAGAACAATGAAGCTGGTTACTTACGTGCAGAGTCCCTTAGCAACATCACGCTGATGATGAAGTCACAGATCGACTTTAACTGATTCTGCTATTGCGGTTTGTTTTTCACCCAAAATGGGTAGCAGTAGCTATGCTAGGCTTCTGTGCATATCGGATTGTGACGCTGATCACGCTGCACGACGTCCAATTAGATTTTGACATGTCAGAAATTTGTCGGTGAAACACATTGATCAGACGTTTACTCTCAAACTGTGCGACACGCAACATCTGATTTTCATTCAATTTAGCCACGATGCAAAAATGGTACAGTGTAAAAGGGTAAAATCGGACAGTAAGAGAAAGGACACGTCTGCAGCAATGGATGCGGGACTGCAGATCTAAAATGACAAGGGTGCATCAGCTCACTCGCACTTTAAGCCTTGGTTAGATTCAAATGTCAGAACACAGAATCCTTCTTTTTATTCCTTTGTTAGCACTCGGCCCTAAATCTGTTGCGTTATTGCTGCGGTTTGTGTTTGCAGGGTTACAGTTTAGTGGCTGCTCTGTGGGGAAGCGTGGTCTTCAAGGAGGTCAAAGTAAGTGACACACCTAAAGGGGAGGAGCTACTGGTGGTTGATGATCTGGCAAAAATATCATATCAGCATACAAAGACATGATGTGTATCACGATATTTTAGGTTTGCTAACGGAGGGGGGAAAAAGGGAAAATTAAACTTTTTGGTATAAAAATATTTCGACGTCCAATCAGCTACTTGTCACTGAGTAACATTTGAGTCGGTCAGTGTTGTAAAATTACAGACGATACCTGCGATATATTAGAACAGTGTGTTGTGATAGAATATTGATATTGTGATAAATTACATCATCACATAACCCAGCTCTGTACATCTGTACGTTATGGACGTAGCGTCATTCTACTGTAACTTTATTTCTGTAGCGTCTTTCGTACGTATGAAATGCAGCTCATGGTGCGTTACAATATAAAATAAACTCAAAAATAAATTTAAATAAATAGTCATAATGTGAATAAAATACTTTTTTAAGAAGTGCGAAAGTAAAAACAATAATGTATAAAATGTATATGAACACAACAGTTTCCCAATATTTATTAAGAAATAAGAATAAAATTATGCTAAATGTAAAAAAAAAAAAAGAATCTAAAATCGTAATAAAATAAAAAGCCTTTTGTTTAAATATTTAATTATTCACACTGTTGTGTTTCGCTCCTTATTGTGTGATTTGTGTGATATTCGCTTGTATCTGGAACCTTCATTAACTTCCATTTGTGTTCCCCTGAAGCGCATGCAGGTGCCTTCAGCTAATGTTTTATGCTTTCTTAAAACCTAAAACTGATTTTATTTCATTTAAATTTTTTCTCAGGGGCTTTGGAACGGCCTGCTGTTTGCTCTGGCGTCCTGTGTGGTTCTGACCGGTTCTCTCCTCACCGCCTTCTCCAAAATCTGACGTGCTCTGATCAGCTCCACTGTACCGTTTATTCATCCAGGATGATTGTATAAAGAGTTATTTATTTGAATTAAACCCAGTCATGCTCATTTCTACATTTTGTTTTTGTGTTGTGTTGCAGTTCTAGAGCTGGAACGATTTGATAAATTCACAGTATGATAACTAATTCCTGTGATCACTAGCATAAGTGACTAGCGTCCCAGGGTCATCAAGGGTGTAGCTTAAGTTACATTTGCTCACCAATCGCAAAGTTATGACATCACCATATAAGTTTCCCTAACTTTAGCGAACTTGACTAGCAGCTATGTTAACGTTTCCATGATGTTCGTTTGGGTCTTAACAGGCAACGTTCTAATAACATTGTGACGCAAACCACAGCAGATGTTTTTAAAACACTGCCGTAACGTTTTCTTTGGAGTGTTGCAGCCTTTCTTAGAACCTGTGGAATACTTACTGAACGTTCTAATAACGTTCGCTGGGCTTGGTGTTGGATTTGAGACGTTCTGCACTACAAACATCCAGGTACTAGATCGTCAGCTACATGGTGTACAGTGTGAGAGTATAGTCCATAATAGTGTGTGTGTGTGTATATGTAGTCCAGGTTTTCATACTCTTCGGGGTACGTCAAATCTAGAACCCTTAAGGGTTTTTCAGTGGTCACTCTTAAAGGTTCTATGTAGAACCCTAAAACAGCGTTTCCATAACACAAAGGGTTTTGAGTAAGAACCCTTTTAGGAAGCTGAGAACCCTTAACTATCCGAAGAACCCTTTAAGAGTATACTGCTACATCGCCCTCTTTAAATCTTATAAGTGCTCATAGGTCAGGAATGAGCTTTCTGCTTTCTGTACTTGATAAATGAGTGAAATTGCAGCAGGTGTGACGTTCCGCACGCCTAGAACTCCAAAACAGTTTACACAGTCGAGCTCTGATGGAAGAACTGGGATCCGTCCAGCATGGAAAACATCTCCCTCTCTTCAGACACAAGGCTCTTAACAGGGTTTGGTTCTGGATCAGGCCTCTTTAATGCAGCCGACACTGTCAAATAAATAAATAACAAATCCATTTCCTCGGTTTCTGTTCTCGGCTGCGTTCTCCCGTCCTGAGCCGTAAGCGTCCTATGCGATCTTAAAAAGCTCTAATGATAAATAGATGAATAAATAAATCTAATCCTGTCGTGAGCTGGGTTTTCTCAGTCTGTTGGTAAATGTGCATATACAATACCATATATGTGTGTTTTTAACTATTACTAATTTTAGGATAAAATTGTTGTGATGTCATAACCGAAACTTTAATCCACATATTTTCACATTTCTACAGGGTTTGAACTTGAAGGTGATGCACGTGTCATGGAGAAATGAGTGTAATGGACGACGTGAGAACACACATTTCTACTCCACAGCCATGACATTTCTTTGTCACCACTCACCAGCATAGAACGTAGTTAACTCCAGAAGTACTGGCACCCTTTTTAAAAGAAAAGCCGAGCGTGTTTCTGACTCGTCTGCAGTGAGAGATGTGTTCAGATCGTTACACGTTCAGATTTATCCAATATTTGCTGTCACAAAGCAGGATTTTAAAATAAAATGTACAATAGTTTACTGTGATTTTACTACAGACATGTTTGAAAGCATTAAGGAGAATATCCAGTGTGCTTATGAAATCCCACAATGCACTGCTTAGGGTTAGTGTCCAAGTGATGTACCCTAGAGGCTGCAGAATGGCCCTAACGCACGTTCCCTTACTAGGGCTTAGGGAGGCATGTTGCATGTCTTATAAACGAAGGTACTGCAGACAAGTTCTGCCCTAATCAGGTTGAGGTCTGAAGTGGAAATGTCTTTTCTCAGACTGGGGGAGTGCTACCTGAAGGCACCAGCAGGTGGCGCTTGGACGTCCAAGTGAAGGATTGAACCTGGGGGTCTCTCTGGGTGGGAGTCAAGTGGAGGAGTTTTACTGTATCTCAGAGTGAGGGATGATTTGTGAGGGACTATTCATTAGAAAAGGGTTTAATGCGCTTTAAGGCCATGCACGTGTTTATATCGGGGATGTAGATGGAGTGCGATTTCTCTATTTAACATAATATCGCAATTTAAATGAAGGTCGGCTCCTGTGCGTCATTTCTTTCCAGCGCTCGAGCGCAAGTCTTCTCATCTGTCGTTTGACATGAGTAGATCACGCATTGCTTCTTTTTCCTCGGGCATTTGATATTCCCATGGATTAAACCAGGGAAATAAAGGACGTTGTGGTTTTCCCCCGCTCCTGCAGACGAGCAGCCCGTTTCCTGAGCCAGGCGCGAGACCATGCCGAGATGATCTGCACATCCTGATGGAGAGACATCTGATCCGTCCTGGTGGGAGAGCACACGCACTCATCCATCTGTACCGTTGCTTGTCCTTGTGGAGGTTCTTGAGATCCTGTTGGAGAGCCACCAGGTCCAGGAGGGCTTTTCTCCTCGCCTTTGCGTGCTTCCTCTATGTCGTCTGCTTGGAGTCGTGGATCAGCGATGGAGGCTTTCCTCTGCGTGATCATGACCGAAACCTGGCCGAGGACAGGAGAATCCCAGGATCCTCATCTCCAACCCGCTCCAACGTGGTCTACATCACCCTGAAGTCCAAGAGACACAAACCCGCCATCCTGAGAGCCACGCTGCGTCCCAAATCACGCCGGAAGAAGAGAAACGCGGGGAACCAAAGCCAAGGAGCAGAGCACCATCGTGGAGAACCCAGAGATGAGACACTGGGACGTACTGGATTGAGAGACGCATGGGGGCAGGTTCTCCAGTCGCTTTATAAACCGGAACAGTCCGACGACGATGGAAGCGACATCCGGATCTACAGCCAAACATCGCCACCGTGGTTCAGCCGAGCCGATATAGATCACATGCGCTTCCTCTCCAAGTGTAAGATCTCCCATGTGGAAGCTCTAGAACTGGAGAACTCTCCTCCTGTGCTCCTGTTTAAGAGTGCGAGTGGGTTTAATCCGAGCTCGGACCACCCAGGAGAGCGCGATGGACCGTGTGGGATCATTCAGAGGCCCGAGGACATGAGCCAAGTGTTTGCTTTCCACCTGGACCGAGTTTTAGGGCTCAACCGGAGTTTGCCGAGCGTCAGCAGGAGATTCCACGCTCTGGGTACGTCTCGTTTTTATTCACTAATTCATTCATTCTCACGTTAGGAATCGGTGTCGGGCCTTAAACCCTAATAACCTGCAACGTTTTAGAATAATGACCCTTTATTTATTGAGCACTGATTTTTTTCTTCTAGACTTTGTTCCAACATATTCAAGCCCTTTCCATGAGACAAAGCAAATATTGACATTAAAGATGGCATTAAAATCACATTAATAATGTAAATAATAAAAAAAATCTCTAATATCCCTCAGTCTAAAGCAGCATCTGAATTTAAAAACATGATTAAATCATGACATCACGATTCTTTAAAGTGGTAGTTTGACCAAAAGTGACGCAATTTTCCGCTTTACCCCAAATGTAGTCCATCAGCCGAGACGTGTTCAGTGTGTGAAGTTTGCTTCTTTAGTTTTGTACATGCAGATTTAGTGCACAATGCTAAACTGGAGGCTATAAGCTTCCATTACTTGTTAGCTACATTAGCCTCAGACACCAAACATGTCTTGGCTGATTGACAACATGTGGGGTAAAAGGGGAACATTGTGGTGTGATTTAATGTGATGACCGATGGTAGAAAAGCTCAAGGTGCCTCCTGTTGAGTTCTTTCACATTCACATGAATTGGCTTTTTTTTTTTCACCAGTCAAATGTTATTTTAATTAAATGAATTGCCGCTCCTTAAGACCGATAATTAATGCAGCATCCCTGAACTCATCCTCTGATTTTATCAAGGTTACCACTATTACAGTTTTACTCTTTTTATCCAGCAATCTGCGACACCATATTGTGATATTCACCTTCGGTCACGATTTTGTGAACAATATTGTGCATGTTGAATATCACAATATGGTGTATAATGGATCATAGGCCCAACATCATCGTGATATCACTGTATTCGTGAGGAGGCTTGATCAGATTTGATCTACTATCCCATGATGCATTGCGTTCTAGATAATCAGCTGTGCCCCGTGACCCTGTACGACCCGTCTGTCGCTCCCGTGCCCGAGTCGAGATCAGGCGCGCTGACCTGGAGCTCGTATCAGACCTCACTACAGCACAGGTGCTGGCAGCGCGGCGTACCCAAACCCGAGTGGAGCTGCAGCAGCCTCCATCACCACGAGTGGAGCAAAGTGGCTCTGTTCGACTTCCTGCTGCAGGTAGCGTCCTTCTGGTACCGTTCTACGCGTCCTCTTCTGCATGCGTGTGGAGGGCAGGGCTTTTAAAGAAAGGTTCAGATGGAGGGAAGGGGTGGACTCACTCGTAGAGCTGGGGGATACGACAATATGATATCGATATCGCAATATAAAAACATCACGATAGACTTTTCCCGTAGTCTCGTAGAGTATCATCAGGTGTCAGTGCTTTTAATGAGGAAGCTTTTTAAAGGAAATGATTGGACATTAAAATGTAGTTTTATTAGGTGTGGGCGATATGTGAAGAAAATGTATAACTATACTTAATTACATTTTTATGATGATGGGTATCACGATATTTGAGTCAAACAAAACAGTATGGAAAATTAAAAATGAGATGCCCGAATATCTTAAAAATAATTCACAATATGTACTGAATGGCCATTTGATTGAAAACTGAATAAACAAAAGGGGGGGCTCGAACTTTTGCACAGTACTGTATAAGAACGATGGGGTCGTGTTGTAAAAGTATTACTTGACCATATGTTATTTTTTGAAAACTGATTAAATAAAAACCTTAGCCTTTCCTGGATATTTTAGTGAATCAATGAATATGGAATATGTGTGTATAATATAATATAATATAAACAGATTCACCAGCGTCTCGACAGGAAGTGCTGCGGCTTCAGGCCACGCCCAGAGGACAGCTGTGTTCGACTCGGCTATCACAGAGAGTGCAGTAACATGGACGACGTCGAGCTTTCACACATCGTCCATCGCAAGAACGACCCCAGACGCCTCGTCTTCATCAACAACAAGGCCTTCTTCGACCGGGATGAAGAAAACCTCGACTTCAAACTGCTCGGGGGAATCAAAGAGTGAGTAAAGACAAGAGAAGAGTCCTAACGGTCCGTTTTAATCCTCCTCAGCAATGTCGTGTCCCAAACCTCCAGGTCATCTCTTTAGATTCTATGGCATTATAACCATGACATTTATTTAGAATTAATATCCAGATGTGCAAATGTGTGTATCGTTCATAACCCGGAAAAGGGGGTTGAATACTTTTGCAAGCCACTGTAAGTAACATACAAAAAGTTTGATAATTGTGGAATCTTATTTGCAGTACAAACATTAGAGCTTAAAATATTTGTCCGAACCCGACGGCACGTGACTTCGGATTTTATGTTTGGGTTCTCACAAGCCGCCTCCCACTTTTATCAGATTTTCCCCTGCATCTCCCCCTGCTTTCATTTTTCTTCTTACGTTATTCTTCCTCCCCACTTTCATCAACTTGGAACAATTTTTAATCAGGCACGCTGGAGTCACCCAATTGTTTCAGGTCAGTTTGGGACACAATTTTGTCGGGCTCGGGTTGGGTTCAGACTCAAGAGTTGGTGCTATGGTTCAGGTCGGACTCGGACAGAAAGTTCTCGGGCTGTATTCGGATTCAGAGCAAAATTTCAGGCCCTAACACCTGAAAGTTTAATAATGCACGCTGTTGATTTAGAATAAAAGTGATGCCAGTTTATGTGCATGTAGATATAAACCTTCAGTTTTACTGTTCTGCATGTTTAGAGGGAACATCAATCCTAATTTAGGCTGCTTGAAAGTATATATCTTCATGTTGATTTGGAATAAAAGCACTATACCAGTTTATGTGCATATAAACGATCATTTTTACTCTTCTGATTGTTTCTGTAATCTCTCGTTTCGACAGACTGTATATAAGAGCCGAACATGTTATTTTTTTGTAGAACAAGCGAGGTGGATCAACATGCTCGTTCATAAATTGTGCCGTTGCTGCCATGTTCTCCTACTATGACAAGTGCCGTCACGTAGAACCAGGAAGTGTGAAAAAGTAGATGTTGGAAAGTCACCAATTATTCAGACTTTCAACATGAAAAGACTTTGAGGCTGTAATTTCAGGTGTGTGTGTGCATGTCTCTCAGGCTTCCCGATGTAGCAGTGAGTGTGTTGAGCTCTCGGCGTCTCAGAGAGAAGCTCCTGCAGTCTCTGTTTCTGGATGAGCAGTTCTGGGAGAGTCAGGGCGGACGCCGAGGCATCGAGAAGCTCATCGACGTCATCGAGAGACGAGCCAAAGTCTTACTGAGATACATCAACGCTCACGGCATCAACGTCGTCCCCATGAACACATGAACAACCACAGGACACTTTTTTATTCATTAATTAACTTTTTTTTTATTAATAACACATCACTCAAATGCAGATATACAGTTATGCAATCTTGTGTTTTGTTTAAATCTACCATAAACAGAAAGAAACTGACAATAACAAAGCTGTGTACTTTTCTTTATATGTACATTGTGAACAGTTCCTTTTAAATAATGTCCTGTTCTGTAACGGGTGTCGTTCATGTGTGTGAGTGTGTTGTCAATCAGCTGTGCTGACGTCTAATTTACACACGGGTTTCGACTCAAGTGGAAATTCGTAATGTTACGATCTTTCAGTACCTGAGTTTGACCCCTTTTGACCTCACACGGGTGTCTGCTTTAGAGATAAAACCCTCACACAGTTTCCACTCAGTCTATGGAATGGTATAGAGAATGAACACTTCCTGTTTCTCCCATACGTTTACATCCTGTTCTCATCAGCTCAGATTTTAGATAGCTTCAGGACAGCCTCATGTTCTTGTAACTTCCTGTTCTGTAGTGCCGGCAATACACTGTATGATTTGAGTCCCTTTTTTAAACCCTATTTTGCTTTCAGTGTTCACTCTTCAGGATTGTGCAGAAGTTTTGCATCGATCGTCGTTTGACATGCTGTGTGAGGGGATCAGTGAAGCCCGATTAACTACCCAAACGATCTCCGACTGGATTTCTGACATGTTTTGCACTGTGAGCAGTCTCTCATAGTCATTAACCGATTTTACTGAGTTCGTGACTCATGGACGCCATTTCCACCTGCTGGTTTCATACGTCTTGTATCTGGATTGGATCCTGATCAGATTTTAACCTCATTCAAGTTCAAGTTCAAGTAGGTTTTTATTGTCATTTCTTCATAGAAGAAGAAGAAAGCTCCTTTATTGTCACATATACACATACAAGTACAGTACAGTGAAATTGATTCTTCGCATATCCCAGCATGTTGGTAAGCTGGGGTCAGAGACCAAATAACGAGATTTCTCAAATCGTACAGCGTGTGTCTTGCCTTATCGGTGTCGTTAGTGTGTTTGAGTTTAGTGCGTTGTCCATCAGCTGTCCGGCACTCTAACTTGCACACCATTTTCAAGTTAACACTCGCACAATGCACAATAAGCAGCCTGAACTGAACTGAAATGCATTTTTCTGTTCTCTCTGATGCCTCTGGAAAATGCAGGAGGCCGGATTGAACCCACGCCGTAATTACAGCTCTGTTGTTAAAGCTGTAGCCACACCACAGATCTGTTATTTTATTGTGATCTAAACACTGGGGAAACTTTTCTAGCCTCTCATTTGATGAGTGCCAGTATAAAATGTTCATATCACGATATTTGCATAACCTTTTAATCACAGTTTACTGGCTCTTTTAAAAAAGAAATACAATGCTAAAAACATTATTCAGTAGGCGCGTCAGCTCAGTTCTCCATCTGAATTTTTGCCTTTTCCGAAAAGGACTTGTAATGCTTCTTTAAATTTGTCTAAAATTAGGACCTGAGAAGACGCTTGTCTTCATGCCTTCGGAAAAAGTGATGATATTTTGCAACATCCTAGAAATCATTCTAAGCTTTTATCATTCCTAAAAAATAATAAGTCATAACAAATGGAGAAAATGTTCCTTTTATTTCTTTTTATTGCACCTTTCTATCCTATAGGAAGGTTCGGTAACACTTCCTATGAATCCTGTATTCATAATGCATTACAAGTGCGTTTATAACATGTTATAAATAGCATATAGCATATATAAAACATATATAGCATATATATGTTAATATAAAACCTTATAATGCCGAACACAAACCTGTATAATTGCTCATAAGTAGTTGTAGGTACATGCATAACGCTTTATAAAGCATGAGTATATGACTTCATAATGTCAGTTACATCATGCATTATAAAATCTTCAAAAGAATATTGTAGACACTTTCAATAATGACCTATGAGTACATTTATAACATCAGCCCATCAAGGTCTTATTGTGTCTATGACTAAACATGTGTCATATGGACACTGCTTATAATGCAAAATGATGCATAACAAACATTTCTATGGAATATGAAATACAGAATATAAAATACAGAATGTAGAATACAGAATACAGAATATGGAATATAAAATATAGAATACAGAATTACCTTTTCTGCACGTCCCAGATTAATTTTTCATTTTTGCAAGCCTCTATATTTAGCCGTGTTTGTTCCCAGAGGCTGTGGGACAATACATGAGGTGTGTTGGTTCTCCTAATCTAACACTCTCATGTGGGGTTAACCTCCGAACCCGAGCTTTACACACAGCCTCGCTAAACACGCCGCTCGCCACCGGCTATTCAGAACACACTCTTTGTTCAGGACGCATTCCTGTGGAGCAGTTAGAGGGAACGACATCCGTATATACAGAGAGACAGACAGAGTGTTATCAGTTTATTAATTACTACATCTGTATACCTAATAAACCAGCTGTTTATTTATATACAGTGCTGTGCAAAGTTTAAAGAAATTCTGTAAAGAGAAAATTTTAATAATAATGAAAAGTTCCTGAATATAAAAAAACACTACAAAAGCAGTTAAGAGTAAAAAACTAAAATCAGTGTGTTGGTGTTTCAGTCTTTGTCTTTAAAACTGCATCAATTCTCTGAGAAACACTATTGTGCAGTTTTATAAGGAAATCAGCTGGTAGGTTGTTCCAAGAATCTTGGAGAACTTGTCACGGTTCTTCTGCAGAAC
>JAOUQW010055005.1:0-15071 GCA_028565825.1 Olivaichthys viedmensis
AGAATAAGTCTGTAATGTAATGAAACGTGGAGAAGGTGAAAGGGGTGTGCAGACTTTCCGGCTTGACTGTATATAGAAATAAGAGTAAGACACCAGGTGTTTGAATTTGTAATATCTATCTATCTATCTATCAAAAAAAAAAAAAACTACAGTTAAGTATTTAAGATTCATTTATTTTTCATTAAAAAAACCCAAACAAAAACAAAACAGATTTATCCCGTAAAAATACAAATTCATTGTTTTAATGGAACATACAGAGATCAAGCAGTTTTGTACATGTTATTTGATTTCATCACTGATTGGTCAACTTGAAACATACACTATTTCTAAAAAAATACATAAATAAAAAAATAAATCAATTACATAAAATCACTTTTATGTACCAGATCACAATAGATCTAATAAGGCATTTTAGTGAAATTGTACGTACGTGATTCAGTTTTACAAAGACAAATTGGCTGGAATGCTTCGGCCTAGTTTTGCATAATAGGAAGTGTAATATACTTTGTACCACTGAGCATATTAGAGACATTCACAAAGAACTAAACATAGTTCATTCACAGACTCAGGAGGATAATCATAAAGTACAGATCAAACTAAAGGGTGCAGATGCCAACCGATTCTTGACAAGACACTGATCACATGTAGTTTTAAATCCATCTGTGCTTAGCTTAATGTGCAAGATTATATTTGACTGTAGGAAACCATGTCGGTACTTCACGCTGTCCGAGTAGTGCTCTATTTAGTATAAAATGTGCTCTATTTATTGCTTTTTTACGCATTACTATTGCAGTACTGTGCACTTTAGTACCATCGGTATATACACGTTATAGCCCGCTCTTCTCCTATTTTAGTAAAGTTGCATCTCTCTCTATAATGCAAGTGAACAAAGTATTAAAAGATTCATAGATTCATGTTCGCAGTATCACTTTCTGATTTTTTACCATTGTAGCTCGTACTGTGCTACAGTGCTATTCTCTGGGCTCTGGATTTACTGTGATGTGTTTTAAAATATCTTTCTACTGGTACCCTGCTATTCCTGCATCAAAAAAAATAAAAAATGTAATAGATATGCACTTTTAAACGCAGTGACCTTCTGTGTTTTATTCGTACATTAAGGAGCTTCTTTGATGAGGATTATTCATTCAGTTTGCATAAGGACGGTCAGATTTAAGGGTTTTGTGGAAAAAACAGAAATCACAGCAGTTTATCTCTGCAACTTTGTGTGGTGGGATGTCTATAGCCTTCTCTCTTGTTTTTTATCACGCTGTTTGACCTGTGGGGGATTCCAAATAAATTGTCCTTCTTTGTGCCTTACTGGTGCAATCCACTCGTCTCTTTATGATAGTTTTTCCCCACACCAGGTATATTTATATACATCTGACCAAGAATCAAGCTCTCAGTTTTCCCCCACTTACCCCAGTTGTGGTTGATAAAGACATACTTTGGCCCTGTAGTTTTGTAAACTAGAGCTACAAATTAGGCTTGTGTGATGATGACGATGTAATCGTTCCTACGCGGTTTTACACTGCCATGATATTCAGGAAATGTGAAGTTCCGTGGCAAATTTGCACACTTAATATAACCAGAGTCAACGTCACTGAATATTGTGGCTGTGTAAAAAAAAATTGCGTAGGGACGACTGCATCGTTATATCCCACAACCCTACCACACAGAATTGTCCATGTTGTTACCAATTATGCTAAGGCATTATTTAAAATTCTATTATTTAAAACTATATCTTTGCAATTATGTCAAATTATTTTCAATCGCACTTATCAGCTGCATTTATCATTGAAAGTTATAACGTGAGAAATCAATGTGTTTGAAGTTAATATGTGATTCATTTGTGTTGACAATTTACATCATAGCAGAGAACAGAGGTGTAGTGAATGCAAGTAGTTCAATATTGAATTTAGCAAACTAAGGTGCTTTTAGCATTTTAGGAATTTTTATACATTTTAATCGAATCATTTGAAGCTTTTAAGATTTGAGGATCAATGCAAATTTGCATGAAACCCACGAGTGTGCCCAATAATCTATATTAAGGTTAAAAGAGAAGTAGATGGCATCTTGCTAGATTGCTGCAAGAAATTCTTCTACACTTACCTAAAAACTTGAATAATTCACAGTCACAGTTCAAATTACAATTACGCTCAATACAGCTAGTCACATCGCATCCATAGCACTGTAGCAGTCGACGTGAAATAAGTGCAAACTAGACAAAGCTTTGCACTAAATAAAGTTGATATTGAGCTCATCGTGTTAACACAGTAAGTAGGTTTGTACGGTGTGTCCCCGGATCTTCCTAAGGCTCGTATCAATAATATTTTACTCTGACTTTCAGTGTTTACCATCAACACAGCACTTGCCTTGTAGATCAAATCTACAGATCCAATAGTACACAGTAAAAATCTATCTTGCTTTTCAAGATGCCCGAATTCCACCAATGTTAAGTGCCTCCAATTTTCCGATGTCACTTCTTATTATTTTAAAAGCTTCAATCTCTGGGTGCACTTCTCAAATCTCACTCTAGCAGGAGCTGGTCTGTAGATTGCCCTCTGTCAGGATGGAGGTGATGGTGGAAGAGTCAAACAGGCCTTCATCGTCATCATCGGAGCTGAGACCTGGTGAGCCCATAGTTGTGTGTCGGGCTTGCTGGATCTTCCGCCTAAGGATTCAGCAATAACACATCAACTCATGGATCTAATTTCTGCATTTGTATAAAAGGAAAAGTGGGCAAACTGCAGTGTCATTGGAAAACAACAGCAGTGATGAACCATGCCACTACAGTTGTTGTGCAATTACTGAACACAATGGCAAGCATTATACCAATGACACGATCAACACCGAGAATACAATCAATTATAAGGATATTAATTAATAATTCAATATTAATCACTAAAGACTTATAATACAGATAAGGTGTTTGGTGCAAGTAAACATCAATAACAGTATAAGCTTGAAGAGTGTTATAAGCTGACTGATATCCGAGCGCAGAGTCCTTACAGCAGCGTATTTGTGCTGCTTGGAAAGTACGAGCTTCAGAGTTTATAAACCACCCAACCTCAGGGCACACACTGCCCTCCACAGGGCTGCAAGTGTACTACAAACTAGAGACTACTTAGACTAGAAGTTTGATTTATAGAATAGAATAGAATGCTCCTTTATTGTCACATATACATATGTACAAGTACAGTACAGTGAAATTGATTCTTTGATTCAGCCATGATACAGCACCCCTGGAGCAGGGAGGGTTAAGGGCCTTGCTCAAGGGCCCAACAGTGGCAGCTTGGTGGAGCTGTATTTAGGGCACTTTCTTACCTTTTTGACTATTTGCCAAGACTGAATCAGAGCGAAAGTGATATTTTTAGTTTGTTTTCAATTTGGTACAATTCGCCTTCACACGGCACATATTTAAAAACAAACACAGACCAAAAAACAAACAAAAAAACCCCACTGGCTGAGGAGCATGTGGGAAGGGGAATTGATTTAAATACTGCACGTATGAAAGCACCTTTAGATTTTTACATGAGACAATTTTTGGTTATATACAAAAAAAAAAAAAAGTCTTTAGTCAGATTTAGTACCTTGGAAAACAGGCGTGTGTGGGTCATCGGTTACAAATTGCAATTTTCAACATAAATGAAAATCCTCAGATGTTCCCTTTTCAGGAGTAGGCTGCCTAGGTAGTGCCACATGTGGCTTACCATAGTGACAGCTAGTGCTTGCCCAATGAGGACTGCACCGTTATTTTCCACCCACAGGCTACATATCGAAAAAAGAAAACATTTTTTATTTAATTATATTTGCCTTAGAGTTAATGGGCTGCGAGTGACATGTAAGGTATCATATTCACATAAGACCACACATCTGTGGTCTTTTGCCAAGTAACGGGATACAGATACCGTGCACTGCTCGCGTTGAGGGCTGACCCGCTTGGGTTTTGTACAGGGTGAAAAGGCTTCGACGGAGCCAATATGGCTGGAAGAACGCGCAGGTTTAGAATTGGCTACATTTTAAAGCAGCATTGCATGGAAGCAAGCGAACCCAAATTATGTTTACTGGCCTAAAGTTTCATAAATATGCCGGACAGATGTGTTGCTCTGAATTTTAGGTTTAAATGAACACAACAGGTAAACTTAAATAAAT
Source organism: Olivaichthys viedmensis (assembly GCA_028565825.1). Lineage (NCBI taxonomy): Eukaryota > Metazoa > Chordata > Actinopteri > Siluriformes > Diplomystidae > Olivaichthys > Olivaichthys viedmensis. Next base: position 4,153 of record JAOUQW010055005.1, read on the forward strand.
AAATAAATACAATACAATACAATATCATAATAATAGTATACCATAAGAGGTATTTATTGTGATATGAGAATTGAGTATAGCCACATGCTTACTAGAAATTCTCTCAAAGTTTGAGGGACATGAAATTGTTCTGAATATGAAATCAGTGGAGCTTTAAGTCCAGGTAATAAAACAATAGGAGGTTAATGCTGGATTTAAACTGAAGCTATTTTAAGTGTGCCTGGTCAATAGACATACAAATAGCAGCGACTTCATGGAGATAAACTGCAGCGTAAAACCTTTACATCTGTCCGAACCGGAAAAAAAACCCCAACAAAACAGGAAATGGATTCTAACTGACTCAATTAACGGTTGACAGTCTGGCACTAAAAACATTTTTTTCTTCTCTGCACAAAGGACATCATGTGAAGACAATTAAGAGGTGTGTCCTAAACAGAAGGCTTGACCGTTAGAGGAAAATAGAGCGAATATTCTATGAATATACCAGCTAATATTTTATTTCTGATGAATAATAGGTCAAAAGCAAATTACAGATAACTTATTTGTCCACAAACTGCTCCTTCTCTCCCCCGTGTTTTCTGCCCACCACTTCTTTTACGGGTTGGCTGCTGCACCGGCAGACGCACTGGATTATGGGAAATGTAGGACAGCGAAGGATACATGCATGCTGCCCTCAAAAATCTGCCAAATCAAGGTCTCAGAAGGCAGCATTGTGTGCAAACATTCGTTTCGGACATGACTCGATGGCTTCCTGTCTTAGAATAGAGCCTTAGTAAGCAGCATTTTCTACGTTTCGACTACATACGACTACTGTGTAAACAACTTTCTTCTACTCATTAGTGTTGGTTACCTAGTGATGTAACTTACTTTAGTTCCTTATCCAGTGCTACGACTCTAGTCTGTAGCACCTCCTTTTGTTCCATTTGCTCCTCCATGTCTCTTACGGCCTTCCTCCGTAACCCATCCAGTCGCTCCACCTCTTCCTCTCCTTCATCCACTTGCCTCTTCAACGCCTTCACACGCAGAGCCAGCTACACAGAAAACTCCCATAAGCATGGCAACAGGAATAAACACGGAAAATGTGTACCATTTAGAGTCAAGTGCCCTCTTAAGTGTGTGTGTGTGTGTGTGTGAGACCTGGTCTCTCTGCTCAGTAACTTGCTGTCTCTCCTCGTCCAGAGTCATGGTCAATTCTTTCAGTTTCCTTTCCAGACGACGCTGCGAGGACAGTGCAGTGTTTTTATCTCTGCAAAATACACAAAAGCATGTAATCAGTTCCCAAGAGTGTTTTGTGGGGGAAAAAAAGGAAAAAAAAAAAGAAGACATTAAAAAAATTATTATATATTTTTTTAAGTGTTCAAATATTCAAAAATAATTTAGCTAACAAAGGTTGATGTGCTTAGCTCAATTTCTCTTATTAATATTAAAACTCATTTATAAAAATAAATAAATAAAAAATCATATTTCTATTACTGAGATGATGTTCCTTTTGTGTATTAAAAAATGACTGGTCTTGGTAAATCTCAAACACTTTTCCCTCCATCCATTCCCTCCATCTCTTATTTGCACATGCACCTGGCATCAGGAGCAAGCGGTTTTTTGTGTCCATTTCCATAAATAATATTTATATTCCAAGGATGGATATGAATATAAGATATATTGGGCACATTTTGTAATTGTGAAAACGTAGGACAGTGGGACGTCCATAGCTGAATAATGAAGAACACATAAGGGTAAAGGCTTACATAGAAAATGATGACGGTCTTCCCTACCCACTTATGGATCTAATAGTTATACTGCAGTTTGTTGCTGCCATTTTTTATTTCTGTACCTTTCTTCAGTACGTAGCTGCTCCTCCAAGTCCTGCAGTTTGCTCTCTAGCTGAGAAACATTAGTTGAACTACGGGACTGGCCCTCCATCTCGATTATACGAGATTTATAGTCTTTTAGCTATGGGGGGAAAAAAGAGAGAAAAGGGAGACAGTAAGGAAGGAAAAAAAGAAAGGAAGAAAGATGATCCTTATAGTTGTCTATGACCAGACCAACAAGCCTGTTAGAAATCCAGAAACATGACCGTTATACATTTTATTACAGGAAGCAGGAAAAAACACAACACTGTTGTTTATGGTAGTGTATTTCTGTCCCCGGAAGTGGGAAAGTCACTGATTTAGTGTACCTGTCTCTCCAGGGCATTTTTGTCCAGCTCTAGGTCTTGTTTGGATGATCTCTCCTGCATTAGCTCTGAACGCAGCTGCTCAATCTACACACAACACACACTTTTGTGACTATCATTTGCACTGTGGAGGGCAACAAACAATGCATTCACACTTCTTACAGCCGTAATAACTGGGTAGAGGTAGGGGGCAGTGGAGCGCTCACCTGGTCTCGGCTCCTGGTTATTCTGTCCGTCAGAAGCTCCACGCTGTTCTTCTCCTCGTCCAGCTCCAGCTCCAGGTGCTTCACTTTATCCTACGCATGCAAACAAAGAAACGAAACGTGTGAACGAAATAGCAAGGCGTACTTTACAGACATGCTTCTTGTAGATTAGTGACATGAAGGCATGCGTGTGGCAAAGTAATGACGTGCCTCCATGCTGCGGATGTCACGGGCGCGATCGTTGAACGTGCTGCGCTGGGTCTCCAGCTCTCCCTCCAGGTGTTTGAGGCGGTGGATGAGCATCTCATTATTCAGAACAGCAGTATCCTTCTCTTCACAGTACGAATGCAGCTCTTTCTTCTGACGGGACAACTGGAAATATATGATAAACGGTCAAATGAAGCTGTAGTGCGTTTGGCCTAGTCATAAATCATCAGAAAGACAGGACGTCCTAATAATTCAAATAAGGGGGAAATGGCTGTATACCAGCGAGATGAGAGTAGGTACCCTGAAAATACTACAGAAACTGGTACTCTTGCCAGGTGTGAATACCTTAAACACACAATCTGTTTAAGACCTAGAAATGAAGGTCTATTTATAAAAAAAAAACAAAAAAAAAAAACACCCAATATATCCTTAGCGCCATTATTAGCAATGAACACACAATTTATGGAAATAAAGAAAACAAAAAACAGACAAACAGAAAAGAAAAGAAAAAAAAAAACCATAGAGCTCCTTCTAATGGTAGGTGTGTGGGTGTGAGCACAGATTGGGGAGTGAACAGAGATGGAGAAAAATGTGACCGCACCTAAAATCAGCTTTTTAAAATATTTACAAAGAGAACAGTTAAAAAAAAAAAACCTTTTTCACTTTGGTCAAAATAACCTGAACATAATCTCTGTAATATATAAATATAATTTTTTAAATATAGATTTCTTTCCACATTTGTTATAAAAATTGAGCCAATGTCCGTCCCCCCCCCCCCGCCATTTTTTTTTTTTTAAAGCATGAAACAGAACAGATGTGTTAAGAGCGCTGATCTAGTCTGCTTTGCCTTTTTCCTCTTGATGAATTTTAATTGACTAAATCTAAAAGCACACAGCTCTTGAAGCCGCTCATTCGCCCTCGCTCACCTCCTCCTGGAGAGAACGTAGAGTGATCTGGCCTTTCTCCAGCTCACTGACTTTCTCCTTATTGATCTTCTGCAAGTCCTGCTGCTCTTTCTTCCACTTCTCTTTCTGCTCATCGAACTGGGACTGCAGCAGCTGCACCGACACACTCGAATCAGCAGACACCCGCTCGATCTGACAGAAGGAAAAACAGATGTGCGTGTCTCACCATCTCTTATACAAGCGTCAGAAACACACATAACAGGGGTGTGATGATACATCGTGATAAAGAAACATTAAATACTCATATCATTAACATTATGCTAGACCAGTACAGATGATGAGGTCGCAAAAAACAAAGCACTACACGATTTTTAAAACAGGAAAGCGCACATTTCACCGAACAAAATAGGTGCAAATCAAAGAAAACCGTTTTGATAACCCCTGTTTTGCTTGTAGGCTCCCTAAAGGTCTAGGACTAGATGCTGCAGAGAATACTGGTGAGGGGTGGCTGGCGGTATCCTGCATAATACATCCTCCTTGCATAATCTCTCTGGTTCCTCAGTGCTGTGATTGTAGCCGTACCTTCTTTCTGCCTAAGGTTAGGGCGTGATGATGTATGACGTGTCCGTGATGACGTGGGCGTTTGAAAACTCCCCCACAGCTCTGACTGTGAATTACTATCATAGGCTTTCCAAAGCGACTTACAGCGGCACATAAATACCATGTTTTAGTGCATTGTTTCCCCCTCCTGATTAAATAATAATGCTGATTTAAATGAATTCAAATAATAAAATAAAAGCGACAATTTTGGCATAGTGTAGTGCAACTGCTAATGTTTGTTCTGTCTGTGGTTGTATAAAATTATAGGCTAATTAACATACGAATGCCAAATCTTTTAAGTAATAACAATATGAACGCAACTTCTAAAGGAATCAGCCCTATACACGCACAAAAAGCGTTCTTCGAGTTCTTATAAGAACATATACAGCATGAGGAGAGACATGGAAAAAAGGTGCAGCAAGAACTTGGACCACTAGCTTTTTCAGAGAACACACCTCTTTGTTGAGTTTGTCCAGCGTCCTCTCGTGCTGTCTCTTCTGTTCGTCCAGCTGCGTGTTCTCCTTGCGGAAAGCGTCCCTCTCCCTGTCTCTCTCTTCCAGAGCTCGGGACAGCTCGACTCTTTCCTGGCTCGCTTTGGAGCTGCTGCGTTTGGCCTCCTCCAGCTGCTGCCTCAGCTTCCTGTTCTCCACCTGCAACTCCTGCTCTGCCTCCAGGTTCTGCGAAACTTGTTCCTGCAGCTGGGACTGGGCATGGAGAAATTTGAATGCACCTTTTATATGAAGCTGCTAGCTTTTCCAGCAGGTCCAAAACTATAAAGAACGGTCAATTAGCTGTTTGTGAAATCCTCATATGAAAATTAAACGTACCTAAATATCCCGTTTGCACACCATACGTTTTGCTTTTTAAATGGCTTGTGATGCCTTATAGTACATTTAAATTGAGTCAAAGATGAGACGGGTCTTTTTTGAGTTTGAAAAACTGTTCACTTTACAGAAAACTTAATATGCATGATGTGCAAAATTGTCATATAGAATAACTCCAATAAAAATCCAAATTACTGATCGTTTTTTTGCATTCTTGAAAGCCTGTGCATACTACAAGTGCACGGTGCTAATTGTTATTGTCTATTAAAGACCAACCGCAGATACTGACTTAATATTAAATTGACAAATGACCAAATGACTTTAGTCCCCACAGGAATACACTTAGTCATTCGTTTATTCATTTGACAGTCACAATGTGAAGGTTATCATTACTGTTATGGCTAAGAGAAGCATTCAGACTTATATGCTAACATATAAGGACCAAGGACTGGAGGAAATGTTAGCATAAGTGCAGCACAAACATTTATCCACTCACCTCTAGACGCGCAAGTTTGTCTTTCAGGCGTGCGTTCGCCTCCTCCAGCACCTCACGTTCGTTTGAGAGCGTGTTCATTTGTGTTTGGGACGAGCCGAGTCTCTGTCGCTCTTTCTGAACATCCTCCTCAACCGAGAGCAGCTGACTGCGCAGACGCTCTGCCTCCCCGCGCACCGTACTCAACTCCCCACGCAGAGACTCCACCAATGATGGATCAGCAAGCTAGAGGGGTGGGGTAACCGTGAGCAAAGAGGCTTACTGAAGCTGCATTGAGCATTAGTGTGGACAAAATACAAGCCGTAGGAGTATGGAAGTGATTAAATCGGATACCTGCTTGGCTTTCTCATGAACTTTAGCCAGGTCCTCTTTATCTTTCCGCGATTGGTCCTTTAGCCTGTCGATCTCGTATTTGTGCTCAGCGTCCTGTTCCTGATTGGTCTTCTTCAACGAAATGATCTCCATCGTTTTCTTGTCGAGATCGCGCTTTAGTTTGTCTGCCTCGGCTTCTGCTTGCTTTAGGGCGGCGCGGGCACGCTCCAGCTCCTGTGAGAAGTTCAAGATGATTTTAGAGTGAGGGAAAGAGAGGGAGAGAAAGACAGGGGGAGAGAATGGCTAGCATGGCTGGCACACTGGCAGAGTTTAAAAGGAGTGGGAAACATTAACTGGGAAACACTTTTTACAACATCTTATTGTGATGTTCGTGTGCGTGTGTGTGTGTGTATACATCAGGCTCTCGACAAGTGGGCGAGTGCATGTGTGGCGTACACCAAGAGAATGGTACAGGGCGTTTGGGGGGCGTTTTGCAGGCATGGTTTGGGTCCACTTGTCCCCTTAGAAGAAAGGGTCACTTCAAATCAATACAAAAGTTATTCTACCTTTATCCGATGATGAAACATTTCTATCCTGTTCTGTTGTGGCCCGACACCTTCGTTTAATTCATCACCCATCTGTACATTGTTATATTGCACAAGCCTAGTGAGTGTGTGCGTGTGTCAGTACCTGATTGTGCGTTTCACTTTTTTTGATATCAGGGATCTGCTGTTTCATTGTGTTCAGTCTCTCCTGAAGCTCCTGGAGCTCCTCTTCAAACTCTTCTTTATCTTGACGAGCCTGGAGAAGCCTGACGCGCCATACACACAAAATATTAACATGCAGTACAAAATACCCAGAACTGTTAATGTTTATAAATCAGAGAGCAGTAGTGCTAGGTCCTAGGTTTTAATTCCTGATTCCATCGCAATTTTTTTAAAAGTTATTTCTCATGAACACTGGTAAACTGGGCAATGTTGATTTTAATATAAAGTACATTAGCATGACATTGAACGTTAGTATTACCGCATTATTGAATTATCAGTTTTCTCAGTGATTTACATGTCAGGGTTAATAAGCTTTTGTGGAATTTAAAAAGAAAGATTTGATGGAAAGGATTTAATTTCAAAATTACTGCGACATGGATCATGCTTTAGTTAATTAATAATAACACAATCTCTATAGGTGAGAAGAGCTGCACGGGGCGCAAATTCTGTCCCCATCCCCGATCGTTCCCAGCATTCTAACACCATACCCACCCAATATCTCTTTGCACCGTTTCCTTCACGCCACCATGTGGTGCTGGAGAGAGGTTACATAGTGACAGCCTAAACTACAAACGGGATTCATGATGCACATGTATCTTATAAAACAAGTAAACCATGAGTCCCGTAATAAGCATTACTGCAGTGTTTATACGCATTTTATTACCATTCCCGTGGGAATGGTGTAAAGTCTAAAGTCTATCCCCATTCCCACCGTCATTGCAGGAAGATTTTTAATTGTCCCCATACCCGCAGAACAGTATGGTATTACCACTGCGCCCATTCCCGTGCAGCTCTCTACGACAACTACACTACAGGCCTCCTACAGGCAGTCTGAGAACGTCTCTCACTCTGGTATCAGATGGACGTGTTGCTTTCTGCACCAGCCAAATGTACAGAATGTAAAAGAAGACATTAAGACAACACACATTTATGCGACGCACATTAAAAATAAAAGTAAACGGGGCATCATTTGAAACGTAAAACAAAGAAAGAAATTTAAAGAAAACGTAAATTTCAGTTGTTGTAAAGTCTAAAACAGGACATGTCATTCTCTATGCTTCATGCACATAATGCTGACAGATCATTTGACATTTATAAATATTTTAGTTCAGTCAACTCGAGAATTACTGGCACCCTTCAAGAAAATGAGCAATTTCTTTTTTTAATTACCCAATAAAAAAACCATTACACAAGGAGTCAAAATTTCCACTCAAACATTCGGAGAAATAATACTTGTATAATTCTGGAGTTGACCGTACATCAAGTGGAATTTTATTTTTTGCATATCCCGACCTGCAAAGAAGTTGGGGTCAGGCTGCAGGATCAGCCATTGCAAAGCATCCATAAAGGAACTGCAAAGAGCTATTAAGAGCTGCAAAGAGTCAGACAGTGGCTACATGGCAGTTCTGGGACTGAACTCATAACCTTCTGGTCACTAGTGCAGAACCATAATAATTACTGCATTTGGGGGGGTATGTACAAATGCAGTGAGTATATTTAAATAAACAAATAAATAAATAAATAAAACCCCCTCACTCTTGTTTGGTGTTGCGCAGTTCCTCCCTGGTGCTCTGGAACTGCCCTCTCCAGTGGCCTCCTTCCTCTTTGCTCTCCTCCAACTGTTGCTGTAGGGAGCGCACTGTAGAGTTCACACGCTGGCGCTCCGCTTCTATGCTTACCTGAGACTGACAAAGAGTGGAGTATAAAAAAATTTCAGTAACCATCAATTCAGTGGATCAGTTTTACACTTCCTGTTTTTTTTTAAAACAATTCTAATTCCATCTTGACCAGCAGATCTATGCAGCTGGTTAAATTTTAAATGGCCTACATGAGGCTGCCAGCTGTTCTAATTACAAATTATACTACATTTGCTGGACAAGGAAATGAGCAAATACAGGTAACACATGGGTGATGTAAAAATCCCCCCCGACTCAATAAAAAACTCAGTTATATTTGAATTATGCGCTCTGCTTGCTGTAAACCTATATGGCCTGCTCCGCTGTTGAAATGTCATTTTGTTGTGCTACCAGCATTTGTGGCGTCGTCGCTGATGTTAGAATTTAGTTAAAATTTACGGTGAAAACAAGCGGTTACAGCCAGCATAGTGTGTCAAATACGTCATTGTTTATTTTACTGCTGTACAAGTGTCAGCATTATTGTTCGAGTACAATTTGACCAGATTTGTCCACAAGGTTCAGCCTTGGGTCCTCACTAATATGCGTTTTTTTTTAGGTCTCGGCTACTATTTGTGTGTGTGTACCTGTGAAACTTGTGCCATGCTGGCTCTCAGTCTCTCCATGTCTTGGCTGTATTGTTCTCTAAGAGTTTCGACCTCTCGGTCGTGGGTGGACACCTCCTCCTTGAGGGCGCCCTTCAGCGCGGTCAGCTCCCGCTCCCGCTGTCTCAGGGTGTCCTCCTGCCTCTGATGCTGCGCTGCTGCTTCAGCCAACTCAGTGCGCAGGGCCAGCAACTCCTACACGCCATTTCAACATTCCAAAAAGTATTACAAAATAACCCTCCCCTTGTATGTTTTATCTTCGTGCAGTGTGCGTATATGGTACAAGCATGCGATTGATGTATAATACACTGAGGTGAAATTATCCACATTACAAAATGTGCCTTATAGTAAATGCTCCAATTTGTGCATAAACGCTTATGTGAAAATATTATGGTACAGGCGCACACTGGGAAAGATAATCCTTTATAATAACTGTATAGGTGTGTACCGTGTGCATTGCGTCAATCTCTGCTATGTTGTCGGTCTCCCTCCTCAGCTCCTCTTGCAGCCCGGTCAGCTGGTCCTCTAGCTGTCTGACATGAGACTCCGCGTACTCCCTGTCCATACGGAACTGTGTCAGCCTGAGACACAGGCAGACACAAACACATTTTTTACTGATGTGTTACACAGACGCTATAATCATGGAAAACAAAATGCTGAGTAAGACACACTGTGAAAGCGTGTGTGTGGGCGCTATGTGTCTTACTCAGAATGCGTTTGCTCCAACTCAGTCTTCTTCCTGTTCAGCTGTTCCTGCAGATGTATATTTTCATCCAGACTCTGTTCAAGCTCAGTCTTAAGTGCAGTGTCTGATTTGTTCATCTGCAAACACAGTTCACATCATCACACTGAAAATAACCACATAGTCCTAGCAGTCCTGATACTTCTCACAGACATTTACACGCTATTACAGTCCAGTTGGTGCACAGCAAAATATAAACTACAGTATTCCCGGAATTTAAAAAAAAAGAAGCAGTAAACAATACACACAAAATAAACGTGCATTCATACACCTCTACAATATGAGGCTGCATTGGTGTACGCAAAATACAGTTTTATGTGACATTAAGATGTCCAAGTACTCTGTGATTAGTTTAAAATAAGAGAAACAACAAAACGTCCTGTAAATTTAGTAAAACTACAGCTTAAACGTAAAAAATAAAAAAATAAATATACAATAAAAAAATACTGCAGGATGCAGCAAATTTAGACATGTTAAAAGTTTAGTTTACAAAACTGTTGCTGGTGCTGTGCCCAAGTTGATTTATCAAGTATGTAGCCCCTCTCTTAATCACTGTCCTAACAAGGCCAGTGATTTATTGTGGCAGAGCATGCAGCCATTTACCTCACTGCACAGCTAATTTACTTTAGACTCAACCATGAGAATGCCAGAGTAGACTCGCTGTGGTAGGTGCGTGTGCGGGTTTGTGCAGAAAAGCGTTACGATTTAAAAAAACCCTCAATGGACACATAGTGACCCGTCAAGAGAAGTATGCAATTTGAATAGGCGGTATTCCAAGCTACACTCTACTCTAAATGGGGCTCAGCTGTTCCAAGTGCTGTTTGATCTGCAGCCAATTCATTATAGCACAGGGAGAGGTGCCAACTCTTAGACAGCCATTACTGTAATGCCCAGTGCAGCATTGCCCGTTTCGGAGTCCTGGTGTGTGCCAACTTGGCCACAGAGAAGCTTTATAGAACAAGGTCCAAATTATAAATCGAAGAACTCGCTCTTCGTGTCCATTTATTGAAGCCATAGCAATGATTATTGATGCCGGTCTCTCGTTTGAAGCTCATGTAGATAATATCACTAGAACAGCCTTTTCCCATCTCCGAAACATTGCTAAACTAAGAAATATAACGTCGTTACATCATGCAGAAAAACTAGTTCATGCTTTTATTACCTCTAGATTGGATGACTGTAATGCCTTGCTCTCTGGATGTTCCAGTAGTGCATAAACAAACTCCAGTTAGTTTAAACACATTTAGTGCTGTTTGTCTTTTCTCTATATGACTGTTTACTGTAATGATTTATAATCTCACGATCGGGTGTCACAGAGAAGAGGATGGGTTCCCTCTCGAGTCTGGTTCCTCTCAAGGTTTCTTCCTCATGTTGTCTCAGGGAGTTTTTCCTTGCCACTGTCGCCTCTGGCTTGC
>JAOUQW010055067.1:0-11861 GCA_028565825.1 Olivaichthys viedmensis
AGCAAAGGTAAAAAGTTTCTCCTATTGTTTGAGTGGAAAATTTAAATCATTGTGTATAAAGTTTATTTCATACAATAATCTTTTGCCTATTCTCCCGAGGGTGCCAATAATTCTGCAGTTGACTTAAGACAGAACTAGTAACTCATAAGAGACTTTAAACACCCGATACTATGTACCTAATACAACACTATGGTCTGCGAACATGACTGTGTGTTGAACTGAGCACAGATACGGTGTTAATGTTAAAAACATCAGAGGTCAAAGCGACTTCCGACGAATTTGATACTGAAGACTCTTCAGAATCAAGGCTTTTCAAGTAGTGTCGAGGATTGCAGTCTTATTTCCTTTACTGTGTTTCATACTGAATACAGTCCCGACATAATAGGCACTGAAATCACTGACATAAAGTAAACTTCAGGCAGCAGGAGATTGCGGCAATGAACAACTTGGCATGGGGCATCAGATTATCATGCGATAACAATATTCTACACGGTCTCTTTATGTTTTATTCAAAACACATTCCTCATTATGGTTTGGAGGGCAAATCGTCAATGAAACTTCACTTCAGATGCACCAGAATTCAAGTTGCTCATCCTCACACTGTGCTGTCTGATAAGGTTCAGTTTGTTAGGAGGAGCTTTTAGAACAAAAATCTGCTTCAGTTAAACTCAGAGGAAACAGGGTGAAATGACGATACCCATTAAACATTTGGTTATGAAGGGTCTGACTGTTCTTACAATTCGATTCATTCACTATTAGTGCGAAGAAATGACTCTCAACTTTGGAACAATTTAGCATCAATGTTGCACAAAGGTGAAAATAGCAATGCAATGACAGCATACATAGATGACAAATAAAGAATTATGACACAGACATAAACATGTCATAAACATGTCATATATAATGCCCTATGCTGTCATGACTTGTCATAAAAGTTGATGTCCAGTAATACAACAGTGTTATGTTACCATTACCGGTAATTGTCATGACAAGTTGTGTAACATGCTGATTTTAGCTAAATGCTCTCTGGTTACATAAGATGTTATGACAGTTGTCATAAAGCATGTCTTAAACCATACACTAACTAGAGAGCAATTAGCAAAAATTAGCATGTGACATAACCTGTGTCACAAACTCCTTCATGGTACCTTATATAACAAAACATAATTATGAATATTTTTTGTGTTTAAGTGTTATGTTAATTGTTATTATTATATTCTAATTGTTATACTAATTGCTATATTAATTGATAATGAATTTGTAGTGTTTTAATTGTTCTTGTTATTAATCCATGATCACAGTCTGGAAGAAAAGTGTCACGCGCCCTCTGTTGATGTTTGTGATTCCCTGACTCGTGATGTGATTGTTCCCACCTGCGTGTCGTTTGTCAGTAATTAGTAAGTGTTTAAGAAGCCCTCCTGTTCCCGTCCAGTTTGTTCCTGAATGTTCTACGTAGCGTGTATGTCTGTAGTGCTCTGTGCATGTTAGTGTTTAATTAAATATGTGTTCAAATGGCTTTGCGCTTGTGTCTGCCTCTCCGTCGCTGCATCATGACAATGAGGTTATGATCAGACAGAGATATAACCACATAAATGTCAAGCCATGTGAGTTTTTTTGTGAGTTTTGTCAAATTGGCTGCTGACATGCACAGGTTGGTACTTTAGCTGAGAATTCCAGCATACACTCTACCTTTGAAGAGTTCTTCAAGGGTTATTTTGATAGTTCAGGGGACTTAGCTTCCTAAAAGGAAGCCCTATTTGGAACCCTTTATTTTAGGGAAACACTCAAAAACCTTCAAGGGTTCTAGATTTAACCATTTTCTTAGAGTGTAGAACTTGTTTATGATGCTAAAAACCCTTAACTGTCCAAAGAACCCTTGTGGAAGCATTTTTTCTGAGAGTGTCAAACTATTTTCAGCTATTGCATACATTTGTGGAAAAGATTGATCATTTGTCCCACCACCTGCACTCTAAGGGTTCCCTCGGAGGGACCACTAAAAAAGCCTTCAACGGTTCCCTCAGAGGGACAAATAAAATATCCTTCAAGGGTTCTAGATTTAACCCTTTTCTTAGAGTGTAGAACACCTTTAGGAAGCTAATAACCCTTATATCCTAAGGAGACTTGAGGAACCCTTTCATCCAAGAGTGTCAAACTATTTTCAATCTTAGTAAAAAAGGTCAAATCTAGCACCCTAAACGGTTCTTCAATTTGTCTTTCTGGGGAAAAAGCTTAGGGACAACGGCTTCAACTTTCCACTTCAGATCAGTAGCCAAAGTGTTGGCGTATGGATAGTTCTACAAGTTTGGAGTGGAAGTTCAGATCCATTCAGATCAAGACAGCAACTTTGGAGAACTTTTGAGAGCTGTCTACATTGCATAAAAAAACACCACACCATTCCTAGTTTGATAGTGACTATTATTGTGAGTGTTGCACAACCGCTTCTGCCATCTGCCATCAATATGTCTGTCTGTGTGCAGACGGCGCTGAACAGCGAAAGAGCAGAGCGAGCTGGAAAGCCGCGAATTTGGTTTTGTTTGTCCTTTTCTGTTTAAATTAAAATGTCTGAACGCAGTGCCAAGGGTGCAAGCCAAAAATAGAAAAGTTCAAGTTCAAAACCTGCCCTGGTTCTGCTGTGTTCTCCATGTTTTGCGAATTTTACACTCACACTTGTTACACACTTGTTACAAGTGTAATACTGTAATACCTGTGTAGTACTACTTTATCTCAACATATATGGTTATAATGTTAACAGTATGTATTATATTGCTTATGTAAAAGTGTGAAGGTGCTTGTGGATATAATCAAGTTCATAATCTCGATTCTGATTGGTGGTCAGGTGGTGATAAAGTTTCTATAAAACACTTTGGGACGTGCTGTAGTTGGAAAATAATCAACTCCAGGGTGGTAACGGCCGTTATAGTTTCCTATAACTGCACGTCTTGAAGTGCTTTATTCCTTACATAAACTTCAGCATTACTCCACCATCAGTAATGTTAAGAAAGCAGCAAAGTAAGTAGGTTTGTTTAAATGCTAACTACACCCGTGTTAACTAATGTTTATTCCATCCATGACTAAAAGTAAGTCCACACATATTAGCATAAATTAAATCACGTTACTAAATGATAATTATCAGCCAGACTCGGGTCAGTGGGTGTAAATATTGAAACATTCAGCCTCACTTATGAATTTTGCCAATTAACCAGTGAAAAAATATTAATTAAGACATTAGTTCATATTGGTTATTGGGGACATATTTTTTTCTCATGGATGAAATAATTATTGGTTAATGCAGGTGATATTATTTGGCTTATGACTATGAAATCCTACTAAAGAGCATATTAAATTATTATTTAAAAAATATATTAATGAAAGAGCTAATTACTGAAGGCAGTTGTGGATCAGTGGGTAAGGTTCTGGACTACTCTTAGAAAAAGGTTTTTTAAAGTGTTCTTTGGATAGTTAAATATTCTTTAACTTCCTAAAAGGGTTCTTACTCAAAACCCTTTCTGATAGGGAAACACTGTGTTGTAGGGTTCTACACAGAACCTTTAAGGATCCCCAAGAGGGACAACTGAAGAACCCTTAAGGGTTCTAGATTTCTTTTTTTGTAAGCGTATACTTCACATTACTTATAGTGGAATAATGCTGAAGTTCATTGTTTGTTAATGTTAATTAATGCTGTAAATAATCTTTGTTTTTAATGTAAAGCATTACCCATTACTGTACTGTGGGCAAAATGTCAACTAAGTATAGATAACTTCCTTTCCTGACATGGTGTTTTACTTGCTAACTTCTATGTTAAATATATTTCAGCAACAAATATATACACCCCAGCACCACACCTGTTTCTGGGCAAAGCATGACTACACATTGATGGTTAAACATAAACTCCTACCCAACAAGATCCTTTGTTTTTCCCCCCTTGAATGGGAAAGCTGGACTATTCTGAATGCAGAAGGGAGAGCCATGAAAATGCCCAGAAAATGACTGAGCAAGGCAAGAAAAGAGGCAATGAGGGGAAAAAGGTTCCACTAAAAGCACAGTAATTGCACCTTTCGCACAGACGAGCTTGAGACGGGAGGGTCACTGAGAGGATACAATTCCTTTTGAATCAACACAAAATTCAATTAACTGTTACATTCCTGAGATTTCCAGTGTTAATATTACTGACCGGGTAGAGGAAGAGAGATAAAAGGAAGGCAGGAAGGAAAGAAAGAGAAGTGGCAAATATAAGTTGACTGCACGAGGAAAATGCAGGAGGTGAATGTGCAGTGTGCAGTTCATCAAACCCTAATACTGCAAGCCCACAGGGACGTGACAACAGAGTGCTGACTCACCACCTTATAGCACCTTAATGAATGCTTCATGTGCATGAGGTACACGGGGGTAAATATTTTCAGGACTGGGTCACGTCCATATGCACCTGTCAAGGGCCCACGTTATTAGCAAGCAATGTGTACCAAAAATGTTATTCAGACAGTTGCACAGGCAGACAAAATTTTATGTTTTATGGCTAAAAGCTGTTAGCATGTGGTCTGATGATATAAAGCTGCATTCATATTCGCTAGCAATATCTTAATTAAAGTCTAAAGTCTTTTTTATTCATCATGTGCACAGTACGTCCAGGACATATGTACATTGAAATGCTTGTGGTAAGACTCAGGTAAATTGATAACACATAACATTATAGGCACAAAATGTACAAAACACAAGAGCAGCAATTATCGACGAATATGACCAAATAAGAGTAAAAAAATAAATAAAATAAAAATACCATATAAAATACAGAATACAACATAATATAAGTGGGAACAAGAAGGCAGGAGGTGTGGAGTATTAAATAAGGTTTTACAATAACTGATGTAGTGCAAAGAACAAGAGCAAGTATCAGCACTGTACTAAAGTGACAGTGAGTGGATGAGCAAATGGACATGTAAAGTGACTTGTGACAACTGGGAGTGGGGAATGGACTAGAGGCTATTTAGTAACTTAATAGCCTGCAGATAAAAGCTGTTCTTTAGCCTGGTGGTCCGTGACTGGATGCTACGGTATCATCTGCCTGATGGCAGCCTGGAAAACAGATGGTGTGCTGGGTGACTGAAGTCTGATGTAATTTTGTGAGACTTCCTCAGGCACCGTGACTGGTAGATGTCATGTAAAGCTGGGAGTCTGTTGCCTGTGATGAGTTCTGCTGTTCTCCCACTATCTGGAGAGCCTTGCGGTTGTGGGCGGAGCAACTGCCATACAGTGATGCAGCCAGTCTGGATGCTCTCTATGGTACAGCGATGGAAGTTGGTGAGGATGTTACAGGCCAGTACAAACTTCTTGAGCCTCTGGAGGAAATAGAGTCTCTGGTGGGCAGACCTTGGGATTGTGTCAGTGGGAAGGGACCAGATCAGATCATCGGTGATGATGCTGACTCTTTCCACTGCAGCGCCGTTGATATGTATGGGGGCGTGATCTCCCCCCAGCAACTTCCTGTAGTCCATTATCAGCTCATTTGTCTTGTTAACGTTGAGAGAGAAGTTGTTGTCATAGCACCACTCTGACAGAGCTCTGATCTCCTCTCTGTAGGCATTCTCACATAGGTGTTTTTCTTGTCCAGGTGTATGAGAGCAGTATGCATTGTCAGGGCAATGGCATCGGCTGTAGATTGGTTTGAGCGGTATGCAAATTGGAGAGGGTCCATGGTGGCAGGTAGGAACAAGCAGATATGGCAGATATTAACTAGCAGATATTAACTAGCCGCCTCGAATCACTTCATGATGGTAGAGGTTAGCGTGACAGGGTGGTAGTCATTCAGGCAGGAGACAGCAGGTTTCTTGGGAACATGAATGATGGTGATCCTCTTGAAGCATAAGGGGATCGCTGACAGACTTGGGGATGGATTGAAGATGTCAGTAAAAACCTCTGCCAACTGGACGGCACATGCTCTGAGGACACAGCCATGGATGTCGTCAGGTCTGGTGCCTTGCGTGGATTTACCGCCTTGAAGTATTTGATCACCTTAGGCACAGACAGGACTAGTGGGCAGCTATTCTGGTCCACAGGTAGTTTTTTAGCTGGGTAGGTATTGTTCGCCTCAAAACGAGCATAATATGTGTTAAGCTCATCTGCTAGTGAGGAGGACATGCCTACGACGTTTTTCCTCCATTTGTAGTCCGTAATTGAGCACAGGCCACTCTACATGCGTTTGAGGTCTGAGCTGTTGTAGTTAGTCTCCACCTTCTCCTTGTAGTCTCTTTTAGTGAGCCTGATGGCCTTCTGTAAGTCGTATCTGGCCTTCTTGTAGGCCACCGGATCCCCAGAGTTGTAGGCGACAGTTTGTGCTTTTAGATTTGCATGGACATCACCACTGACCCAGGGCTTCTGGTTAGGAAATGGTTCATGTGGCAGTACTAAATGTGGAATGACCATGCTATTACTTTGTAGTTGTTTAACACCAGAGGTGGTAGAAGGACACAAATTCCTTACTCAAGTAAAAGTGCAAATACTCATCTAAACAAATACTCTGGTAAAAGTTTAAGTACCGCTTCAAATTCTTTACTTGAGTTAAAAGTACAAACTCATTAATTTACCTAAAGTTAAAAGTACAAGGAAGAGTCAGAAAAGAGAAAGAAGTCTGTGCCTCGATTCACACAGTAGCCAAGTTTCCATCCATTTTATGTGCATAATTTAAGCGATAAAATGAAAATATGTTAAAGAAATATTTGCAAACTTCTCTGCCGACAGTTAGTTTCTATTAAATAGACGTTTTGCAATAAAAAATGCTTTACTTAATGATGTCACTTCCTGCAAAAATCTGCTGTCGCATAGGTTTTTCTTTGTCAGTAAAAAAAATTGTGTCCGACACATTTCCATCAAAACTTTCATGTATATCGCAAACTTCCCCCGACTTTTCCCTCGTGACCTAATGCATGTGACAAAACAGAATGGACAGATTAGACCTGATCTACAGTGCACTGATTAAGAATGTCAAGCTTCATATCATTTCCACAGTTAACAACATCGATAAGACGACGGCGACTTGACAAACTGCTCTTTTAATGTGCTGTAGTTCCCCATCAAATAAAGACGTCACGTTATTTTCTATAATTAAACAAATCAGTTTTCCGACATGTCTCAAATCCTTTAATCAGTGTTATACTTCAGTTTCAGTTTCAGTTTTACTCCTCCGGGAGTCTCTTTGAGATCTGAACTCACCCCAGCTATCAAGAACAATTTGCACACGCAAAAACCTAATTTACACATTGTTTCCTCCCCCGACTTTACACGTGGTGTCATTCACGCAGTTATTCTTTTTAAATCACTCACAACACGCCCACTAACTGCACACACAAATTAGTCTTGTTATTTGGAATCTTAGTCAATCAGGGCCCTTGTTCTCCTACTAGCACACCCATAACCCCATCCTCTCTCTTATCTAGCAGTAATGCTGACAATGTCACTGCCTTTATTAAATCCCATGGGGAACTTTGCTGGTCTAGCCTCGTTTGGTGTAGGTCAACAAAAGGCATGACTGAACATCACTTTTCCACTAAGAAATCAGACCTTTGCCTTCAAGCTTGAAATATTCTGTAATACTCCAGAGTCTGCCATTATTGATTTGTGCTGCTTAATTTTTATGTTCATCTAAACGTCTTGAATGGACAGAACTTAAAAAAAAATTAAAATTAAAACCTAGATCTTGTTGTCAAGTATTGCAATAAAGTTAGTCCAGTTACTGAGGCATATGTAAGAGAGTGAGCAATAATTGAGCATCAGGAATTTGAATAGTCTTTTAGAGATGTCACTTATCAACTTTTCTAATGCTGATTTGTTTTAAACACAGTGGCAAAAAAAAATTTAATCGTATGGAGAAATATTTTAGGTATCAACTTTATTTAAGATGTAAGATGTGGCAACAAGGTGCTTCCTTTGTAGTATAAAAAGTATAATTATGCATTGTCTGCTTGTACAAATGAAGGCCTTGATGGAGATTTCTTAAAATATTCCTTACCTTAACTATAGTTACGAATTTAGCTCATGCACTAGGTGTCTGGTGAGAATGTGCCACATAAAAATATCAGCATGGCAGTTATGTACCCGCATACATTCTGCTTAGTTCTACTTGAGTTGACAGAAATGCTGGAGGCATAGGTATACCTCTATACGCATATGCCGAACTCCAGCACATAATCAGGACAGCAGAAAGAATCATCGGCTGTAACCTGCTAACTCTTGAGGACATCTACAACAGCAGGTTCAGGCAAGATCCTAGCTGGTGACTTGGAGCCATCAAAGCTAGAACAACCAGGTATATAAACCATTTTTTCCCCTGTGCTGTGACCCTCATTAACCACAGTGACACTCTGCACCAGTCTGCACAAAATGTCTATTCTGTACAATGATATACTAAATATTATTGTATAATTATACAAAATGCTCATATCACACTGTGATAAACTGTATGTATGCATATTCTTGCACTTGCCATTATTCCATTATACCTCCTCCTTATCATACCTTTATATTATTCATCTTATTTATTTTAGGTTAATTTATTGCTGGGCGGCACGATGACACAGCGGGTAGCATTGCCGCCTCCCAGCTCCAGGGTTCTGAGCTTGGGTTACTGTCTGTGTGGAGTTTTGCATGTTCTCTCACCTCCCAAAAACATGCCGGTAGGTGTATTGGCTACTCTAAATTACCCCAAGGTAGGTGTGTGTGTGTGTGTGTGTGTGTGTGTGTGTGTGTGTGTGTGTGTGTGATGCCCTGCAATGGGCTGGTGTACCATCCAGTGTGTGTTCCCGCCATGTGCCCAGTGTTCCCGGGATAGGCTCTTACTGAAGATAAATGAATAAATAGTTTATTTTCTTACATTTTCTTGTACTTCTGTGTATACCTGTAAATAGTCCTGAGTAATCTGTTAGTATGTTACATGTGTTACATCTCAATAAGACAAATCCCTTGTATGTGTAGCCTACCTGGCAAATAAAACCCATTCTGATCTGGTGCTTTGTCAGCTTGTTGTTAAATCTTTTTGCTCAAAGTTAAATCCAGCAGTCAAAGTCCACCATGCAAATCACCTTTAATTGCTCTTGGAAATCTACTAAACCTTTTTTACTAGAAGGGATTGCACTTGACATTTTAAAATTTGATGCTATATTCATCGATTCTGCAATCTATTTTTACAAAAAAGTCCAAGATTGTGGGGAAAAAAAACATTGTTCCCCAAAAGACGTGCCAACTTTTTGACATAAGCTCCTACTTTACAGATGAACCCACTGAGAGTGTGAGATGAGACAATGAGGAAGAGAAGTGGAGGGAGGAAATGAGATCAGCGGACCGAAGATCAGATAGATGAGGACACCTCTGAGGCTAATTGAGAGTAAATGTCCTGCGGCGTCACAGACACTTCACTCAGCATATGTTTCTGATTTGTGGGCATGGGCTGATATAATGAGCTGTGGATGAAGCCAATTTAGAGGCAGCAAGGCAGGACGTCAGGCAGCAGAAGAGAGTCCACAAAGTAGGCATGTAGTATTTCTTTCTGTGAGCCGTTTGATACACCTGATTTGAATTTCATGTTATTTTTATTTTCGTCAGTCCAGATACGTGCTGAAACGTATGCACAGTCCACTGTTCATGTTTTTTCTTTTCAGTTAGTATCATAAAAAAACATCAGATATATTTATTACATAGAAATCTGTTCGCTTTTGTTTCTGTTCAACTACCTTAATGACTCTAAATCATCCTGAATGATAATTTAAATCTTAAAATGACTTATACTTTCATACCTGAAATCAGTCACAGCATCTCACATGGATTCCTTTCAGTTTGCATACATGGTCAAACAGATCAGCTGGTGATGCTGTAAGCATTGGTCTCCATTTCATTCTGCAAAACTTGGATTTCTAAATTTGGACTTTAGCATTTAGTACCGTCATTTACTGATCTACTGATAAATAACCTGGCAGCAAAGATTGTAGATTATTTTACTAAATCTGAAAATGGTTTCTTACAACTAGGACGTACTGTAGTATGCAATGATGGGACGGTAAAAATTTTTTTTAACAACTCATAACTAACTAGATTTACATTTACTCATTTGGCTGACCCTTTTTTTATTTATTTTTATCCAAAGCAACTTACAACTGAGACAGGATACAAATAAGCAGTTGATGGTTTAGGGTCTTGCTCAAGGACCCAACAGTGTCAGCTTGGTGGTGCTGGGATTTGAACTCACAACCTTTCTGATCAGTAGCCCAGAGCCTTAACCACTGAGCAAACTAATAACAGGTGCCCCTCAGGGCAGTGTACTATCACCCATTTCGTTTCCACTCTACACCAATGACTGTATATCCAGTGATCCCTTAGTCACAATTCTTTGATTTGCAGAAGATACAGCCATCACAGGACTTACTAAAGGAAACACCAGAAACAAGTACCGACAGGAAGTGAAATGGAACTCCAATACAACCTGGACCCCAACACAGTCAAAATAATCATTGATTTTCAAAGACACCCCCCCTCACCTTTCCCCCTGAAAATCAATGACATCATGGTCACTGTTAATCCTCGTAAATCATCAGGCCCTGATGGTGCTCAAAACATGACGTCATGAGCTTAAAAGGGTCCTTAATCAGCTCCTTCAACACTTACTGATTGTGTTCATTGTTCCAAATTCCTGGAAGAGTTCTGCAGTAATATATGTGACTAAGATTTCTGAAGCAACATCATTTAGTGACTTAAGGTCAATTGAACGCAATTTACTCTAGGCTAAGAATAAATCATCTAGGCTATGATTGCTAAGAGAGACTTCTTAGCAATAACATGTCATCTTCTGCTGGGAATCAGCTGGACCCACTGCAGTTTGCATATAAATCACACACACAGACTGAAGATGCAACACACACTCCAGTGGATCTAGTAGACAAATGTATTGCGTATTTTTCTTTGAGATTTATTATTTAAAAAAATATGTATAAGCCTATTTATAGACATTTTTACAAATTCAATGTTGAAATTGTCTTATTCCATTGGCAGATAATTTGGCTTCTTTCTAGAAATACAGTAAGTGCTCGGAATTTGCCACCTTATCTGTAAAATAAACCAATTTCAAGCTTGAAATGAGGAAAAATGTCTAGAAATAGGCTTAATAATATTATCATTATTCTATAATAATTTCATAATAAAAATGAGATATACTTGCCTGTATTGAAGGTGCTTTCACTTGCTAGGATTTTATTTGTTGCCGTGAATTCAAGAAGTAAATAATAATATTTACTTAATGTGCTTTATCATAAATACTTTGTTTTGATCTTTTATATGTAAAGCACTTTGAGATTTTGAGCTCAAAATGAAAAATGCTATATATTATAATTATAATATTCTGTATTAATTTTAACTGAAAGCTTAACCAACTCCCACTGGCTTTCTCCTTGATCACCAACCTCCATGAGACCTGCTCCTTCAGCTTCTCGCTCCTTGATCACTAACCTGAGAGAAATAAAACTGCGTTATGATCAACACTGTGACCTTTTCACTGTATAACTTATTGTAAACAACAATTTATGGCTCTTGATGTGATTGTTTCAAAATTCTGAAGAGATTTTGAAAAAGCAAAGAGTATAAAGAGCTGAAAATAACATGATTTATGTCTCTTTATCCCCTTTTCTTTACCTCACCTAAACCTAAAGTTAGCTAACGTTAGTGTTGTATAGCCTATCCTCTTTTCTTTATCTCACCTAAACCTAAAGTTAGCTAACGTTAGTGTTGTATAGCCTATCCCCTTTTCTTTATCTCACCTAAACCTAAAGTTAGCTAACGTTAGTGTTGTATAGCCTATCCCCTTTTCTTTACCTCACCTAAACCTAAAG
>JAOUQW010055121.1:0-15057 GCA_028565825.1 Olivaichthys viedmensis
GCTACTGATCAGAAGGTCATGGGTTCAAACCTCAGCTCCACCAAGCTGCCACTGTTGGGCCCTTGAGCAAGGCCCTTGACCCTCTGTGCTCCAGGGGCGCTGTATCATAGCTGCCCCTTCGCTCTGACCCCAGCTTACCAACATGCTGGGATATGCGGAGAATCAAATTTCACTGTACTGTACTGTACTTGTATATGTGACAATAAAGAAGCATTATTATTATTATTATTATTATTATTATTATAATGTTTCATTTGCTCCACCGTAAGCGTTTAAATCTAGTTTGAAAGGTTACGGTACTCGCATGCGGATGAAGGTGCAAAGATAAAGTGAGCGGTACAGTATGGAATCTGACACGACTGCATAGCGGTTTTGGTGTAATTTAGAAACATCCAGGACAACAGGTCGGAGCTTCTACACACTGTGCCTGAGGCTATTGATTGTTGCCATTCCAGGGCAAAGTTCTTGCACCATTATGTACTCTTCTCATTCTCTTGTGTTCTTTTTTTTCTGGCATTCTCGAACATGTGCAAATTTAAAAAAACACTTTTTTTGTTTGTTTGTTTATATTTGAATTTATAATCGGACCCTTTGTTTCGGAGTTCGGAGTCGTGGCAAACCAAACAAAGAAACAACATGCTGCCTGTTATTGTACGAGTTTACACTCTCATGTGCTATAACTGTTCAAGTGAATTAATAACAGGGGGGTCATCATGTAGGCAGGATCCGTTTGTGCAGTTGTGGCCTTAATATTGGCTATAGAAGATGGGAGAATATTGAGGTTGTAATGCATCAAAACGGCATTTATAATAAAACTTAAACTGAGACCACTTTTTGAGCTTTTGGGGTTTTTTTCTTCATGTAAATGCAATCCGTACACTGATCTGTTATCTGAAAGCTCCAGTCCTGGTTTTACTTCATCGACTCACAAAAGCGGTGAGTTGCCTTTGTGAGCCACGGCAAGTGTGTGTGTCACACTGGACTTCAGAACAAAAAACAGTGACACACTTTTTTTTGGTTATTTTTGTGCATTTTTATGTCCACTGTGTTAATATATCTTGAGTTACTCAGTAAAGACATAACAGTATGTACGTTCTGAAAAGAGTTGTCACAGATGCACTGAATATAGAACTGTAAAATACTTGTGCTTTTAAATAATAAAAATAATCAATATTTATTGATGACTGTCTCGAATGATCATTATTGCTTATCGCTTCAGTCCTAAATAAAAACTGCCAAAAATAAAACAAGTTGAGTACAAAACCATGACAGTTCATGAAAATAAATGAGGCTCGTGAGCATGTGTTCAAAGCAAATGGAGCGTTTCAGGCACACCTAACACAGGAAGAGAGGGAGGAAATGAGAGAGAGAGAGAGAGAGAGAGAATATGAGGCAAGATACTATGTGAATGAGGGAGAGAAGAAAAATTATTTAGTATTAAGTGTTTTCTTTCCTATAACTCATAATGTTGAATGTAGCTTTGTGATTGTGAATAATTCATAGTGAAGGCAACTGAAGTTACAAAGTTGCAAAAGCAACCTTCACTGAGTGAGTAAAGAAGATAAAAAGGAAAGCGAGTGAGCCGAACAACATGGGGGCTGAGATTGTCGGGCTGTGGTTGTTTTGGTTTTCGCTGCTACTTCCTAGTGATTACAGTTCAAGGTGCAACCTTAACCAGCCAGGTATAGAGCAAAAGATTTAAACCAGATGCCAGCCAGACTTGTACACGTCCATACACTTTCAGCTCAACCAGTTTTAAAAGATTGCTCTTGCCATTCTCGTTGTTAGTCACTCCAAATTTTAAACAGTTATGACATTTATTTTGAAAAGGCCTTCAAAATAAAGAGTGTAAAAAGTGGATGCTATTTATCTCCTAAATGCAGAAGTGATACACCCATTTGGTCTTTTGTTATTGTGTTGTATTGGGGATTTGTGCGAATTTTTCATATAAGGTGTTGAGTTGGACTTAATAGAAATGGATATCTGAAATGAACAGTTGTGGTCTTGGTTTGTTGGTGTAGAACATTCTGTAGGCGAGTGTCAAGTGATCTGATTGATTTGTTTGACTGGCCCACCATTTCTGGATCTGTGGGGAAGACAGCCACAGCTAATTTTAATACAGCAGGTGTCTGTCTGCCACTGAAAATGCATCAGCTGTGACCGTTGGGACCTTTTGAAATAATAAGCATTTAAATCAATTTAAACAGGGATTTAATAATGATTTAATACCCTATATCTGGGCTGCACAATTAGGCATGATTTATTCCTAATCACAATTTTTGCCTTACTCAATTAATTGAGCATGATCGCCTGCGATATTGCTAAAGTAAGCTAATTGGCTAACGCTGGATATCCGTGCTTATTGACGCTGATGCATTAAATTAAGTCTGACTTATCACAGCACGCTTGGATCATTTTTCGCTCTCCGCTTCCAAAACAGGATGAGACTGCAGACAAAGGCACTTTTAAATAATCTATAATCTATGTAGTCTAATTGTGTTTATATTCAGCATTTAAAGATTCACTCAATTAATGTGGCTAAGAAGCAGTCTTATACTGATTTTAAGAGTTAGATATTTGAATGTATTTGGCCTTATAATGTGCAATATAATTAATAGACTGTTTTCTGTAGATTTAAAAAGCAACCAAACAATTTCTAAATTGTCTGAATAAATGTAATAAATAATCCTGATCTCGATGTTGAGCAAAATAATTGTGGTTATTATTTTAGCCATTATTCTCCAGCCCTACCCTATACACTGAAACTAACTTCGCTCATTCCAGTACTGGGAAAGAATATGGAGGCATGTGCACTGTCAATATGGTTTCATGATGACAAAGTCATAGGAATTCGCCCAGGCCAGCTTGGTTAGGATGGTTAGGAACGGGAAAGGTTAGGATGAGTGGCTGGGTTTGGCGGACACAGCTTTCTTATTAATTTAATTGGATGAAACCCAAGAAAATGAACCCCCTTCACTAGAATTCCAGTGAATTTTGTGTGATGTTTTTCTGAAGTTGTATGTATCTCTGTGCTGTCCTGGTTCTGATCGTTTCCCGGTGTTTTGTGTTTTGTTTGTTTTTCTAGCCTTCACCTGTGTGTAAGTGAATCACGGCTCTTGGCAGCCTTACTGTCGGCCTGTGTTCCAGTCGCACAGCCTGTTTTCTCTACGGCTCAGCTCATGGACACACAAAAGCTGCTTTGGCTGACATTAGACAGGCCTCAGCCTTCGCTACACCCACAGACACGCCCGTACACACACACAGACATGCTCGGATATATTTCTTAAATCTCGTGATGTTAAAGCCTTTAACAGTGTAGGACTGATTTTGACCTTGTAAATTACGGCCGAATTTACCGGACTTGTCAGAAGTACAGCGAAATTGCTGTTGTTTGGAATTTATTTGCCGCCATTAATGATCTACAGAAATTAATCCAATTGTCTTTAATTGCTTTGAATTTACCTCCGGCCTTCCTGAGGACTCGTGAGTCGCAGTTTAATAGCTTTAGCTTTCTTTCATTAAAGCACAGCCACCACAGTTAAACATTTGATTAATTATTCGATTTTTGGTGCCCTGTGCATCCTTCCAGTCTTTATGTGACTTTTCACTCTGTGAAACACTTTACCACTAAGCAACCCCTTCCAAATAAAAACCAAATTTTTGTGCAAATATTGAACTCCGCAGAGACAGACAGAAGCACAGAGAGGCAAGAGGAGGCATCTGTCAGTGTATAGCCTTTTAACCTCAGCGTTTTGTTGCTTTGGTTTGCCTGACAGTTACTTTTCTGATCACTCTAAATGCAGTGTTTTTATGCTGGTTTATTTGTGTGGTCTCCATTGGCCACAATCTCCAGCACTGCTAAAATACACCGATAAAACTTTGAGTGATAAATATCAGATTTCTATCACTGTTGGCACGTAGTTTTGTAATAACTCAAAATATATGATATAGCAGGGGTGGACAAATCATATATTTATTAGCTGGCCCACTGGGCAAGTGAAAGCTCCAATGTGCTTGCCCAGTCCAATGTGCTTAGCTAGTTAAGTGCATTAATACAGACTAATGAAAATGAATTCTCGGATGATTCTGTGTTGCCATAGGCTGCTTTGCGAAGTCAATAGGGCGTTTTTTCTTTTCTTTTACTGGTTGGCGGGCGGGAGAAAAAATGCTGGTAACCGCTTTATCAGCAGCCTACTTGTCCGCCGAGCAGTTCCGAATAAAAAATTGATAACTCAGACGTGTAATCGGGCTAGTGATTTGTCCACCTCGTATAGAAAATGGTATAGAAAATGGCGAATTTTGTGTCTGTTGTAGGAATTAGATTGTTACCATTGGTTCCTACTGCTGATATTGAAGTGATTTTTTAAATGTTGCATTAATAGGAAACTTATGACGGTCTCCGTAGACTGCAAGTTCCTGCCCCAGATGCCACTGTAACCAATCAAAACTCCATTTCTGGAAGGGTTTACGTTTCGTCTATTGGTACTGGACTTTAGTTCATGTCAAATTTATTTGTTCAAGTTGCAAGATAGCAAAAAAAGTTAATAAAATAATGTGTTCTTTTAGGCAATTATTGTTGTCATGATCAATCATCGGTGTCACTTGAAAGTAATCGAGTACTTGCGCCC
The DNA here is from genome assembly GCA_028565825.1 of Olivaichthys viedmensis. Classification (NCBI taxonomy): domain Eukaryota; kingdom Metazoa; phylum Chordata; class Actinopteri; order Siluriformes; family Diplomystidae; genus Olivaichthys; species Olivaichthys viedmensis. The sequence continues at coordinate 4,629 of JAOUQW010055121.1, forward strand.
AACCTTTTATATATAGTGAATGACCATGAGATTCTTATCTGTTTTAGGAACTTCCTCATTTGTTCACGCTGCGAAATATATATATATAGTAACGCTAAAGTCAGAGTTGATATTTTAGCTGAGCTGCTGAAATTCATCAGTCGGATTTAAGAACGTTACATCTTCCTTCAGCTTCTTATGACTGAAGTGAGCAACCTTGGTCATAGCTAGTTTCAGGGTGTGATTGTACATGCATGTGCATGTAGAGGTGTTGCAGTGCATTAATTTATAATTTCTTAGGCGTTTCAAGGCACAAAAATTGCTTGTCTCTCATTGTTAGTACACTGACTGGACAGGTAGAGCTTCTGTCCAAAAAAAACCCACAGAGGCGGCTCAGACCGGCTTAATGAGGCAGGATATGAATAGGGTTCTACAGATGACACACACACTGTCCTCAGTTCCACTTGTTAGTTATACACTCGGATATAACTCTGATGGCAGTGGGAAACAGAAGCATCATGATTCAGCTGTAAATGTAGCTCTTCTCAGCTTGAAACTAGTGCTGGGCAAAATGATATAAATATTGCAATGAATTCTATCACAGTATGTGCCTGTGAGCGTATTGTCAGTACTTCCACAACACCGACCAACTCCATTATTACTCAGAGTAACTCAGTTAGCTGATTGGATGGTTTGCTGCCACTTTTTTTTAGCAAAGTATCATGATGTATATTGTGCATCGGGAATATGTCTTAAAGTGTACCGATTTAGTTTTTTTTTTCACTCTCTCTTAATAAAAACTTAATTTTTATTAATTCAATGTATTGTTTATTGCGGTTTGATGCCAGAAATGCTCTTTAGTGTTTTCTGTATGTCTGTGGGTAAAATCTCTTAGACACGGACATCGCCATCACGTTAGTTTATCAGTTCTACTGTATTGTGATTAGGCAAAAGGAATTTTAGAGCAGTGTTCTGCATAGTCAAAGGTTGCACCCCTGCCGTATTATGTCGGCTGTATTTTTAGAAATGCCTCCGACATGTTTACAACTCGAGCATGTCTGTCCAAATTGCAGGAAATTGCCCTTTACTTGACTTTTTATTCTCCCTCTTTCTCTCGTTTGCTTTCTTTCTCACTCACTCTGACGTACTTGGGCCCCTGTTGTGCCATAAACATGTTCTCATTACCTGTCTACTCCAGATGCCAGTTTCCCTTGATTCTTTTTGAGCCTGCCTCCTTCGTCCCTGGTGCCTTATTGTCACAACAGCTAAAGAGATTGAGGGAGGAGAAAAGAGATTTTTAGTGTTCCGTGTAATTCCTTTAAAAAATGTAGTGGTGTAACTGGATACACAACTTTTAATATGTAAATCTCAAATTAGACTGAATATGCGTTAGACTCATTCCAATTTCTTAGACATTTGCAGAGACATTTTTCTTCCAGCACAGACATTTGCATGAGTTTTGAGTCCTATTACAGGGGGATTTTTTCTGTTGTGCAGACAAAAACAAACTGATTGATGGACTACGTTGTTTGCTGTTTTATTATCCCTAGGTCACGTGTCTCGGGTGTTTTCCCCAGCTGACTTGGAACTGCCTAAATTAATGCCTAAAATGATAATCACAAGCACTTTGCTCAATTTTGAAATTATGATTATTTATCACAATTATTGGGCCAATTTAGGAATAAGAGAGATTTATTACAGTGCATCATTTTAAATGAACTGAAACCAAGCTTGCCTTTCATATTGCAAATGATAAACCCACATTCCTTCAAAAGTATAAAGCTGTGAATCAAAATAAGACTGGTTCTTAATCACAGTTAAAAAGTGAGTCAATTAATAAATAATCAATTCATCAATCAATCAATATACTACCACAGTATGCACTTGTGGCTGTTGTAGGTCTGTCCCACCTTGTCTGCTGATTAAGGATACACCTCTCCGATATTGAGTATCATAACGTCAGTAACGTCAGCCTGAAATGCTGGATCGCTACCGCATCGGATTTGACATTATCTGATCTGATCCACTGATGGATTCATGGCATTAATGACATGTGAAGGTTGCTTGACATGACACGGATCATGCCCGTAAACACACGACACAAATTGCAGTCTCGAGCTGTTTCAAAAGCAGAAAGCGTAGAATTCTTAGAGCGCGCTGTGATTGGTCAGACAGTTAAAACATTTGCATCGGGCGCTCATGAGTTAATGCTCCGGAGACAAAAATCACTGATATCTAACCTTAGTCAATCAGCTCACCTGATCTAGTCTCACCAATATCGTAATCGATTAGGTTTAATTAATTGAGGAACCCAAATGTTGCGATCACGTTTAAAATCAATCAGTCAATCATGCAGCCCTCGCTGAGACTCGGGTGTTTGCTGGTGTTTATATGTAGTGTGTGTGTGCTATTGACATTAGAGCCCCATAGGCTCTGCGTTCTGGAGCGCAATTCGTTCTGCTCAGTTTAGTGGATTATCTGTCTTGTCTGTCTGTGTGTGTGTGTGTGTGTGTGTGTGTGAGAGAGAGATTTCCAAGTGTCTTGGTTTCTGTCTTAGAACTAATACTGTTATCCCTGGACTGGCATATGTGCTGATTTGGTGATGGTTTGGATTCGATTACAACACACAAGCAGACAGAAGACAGTTACTCTGTGTGTGTGTGTGTGTGTGTGTGTGTGTGTGTGTGTGTGAGAGAGGGAGAGAGAGAGAGAGAGAGAGAAGTTTTCTCAGCAGTGGATTAGGCAGGATTAGCTTGTCAGTCATGCAGTTTGACTCTCACATTTTCCCCCCTGTATGATTACCACTAATCTACTGATGCCCTACACAGTGCAGCAGGTAAACAACAGTTTGTGCATGTGTGTGGGTGGGAGTGTGTGTGCTTTAGCAATACCAGTGTTGTTTTTGACATGTCTACTTGCCCTGATTATTTCAAAAAACAACATTGAGGAAAATAAATTAAACCCATCAATCAGAGATGTACACACTACTTTGTGTGTAAGCACGTGCTATGTTTTTCTTAAGTTTATATCGCTCTTAGGCATGTCTCAGTCCGATATTTTGTATTTTGGTGGATAATAGAGCTGCTCAGTGCATGCCTCAAGTACATTAACATTAGTAAAACCCAACCGATTTAGGTACGATATGTTAGAAAATTGAATAGCTCTGCATTAAGAAAATAATTAGCCTGCATAATAGCTGTCCATTAATGGTTTTATTTACTTTCACAAACTATCAGAGTAAACAAACTTTCATTAAAAGCTCTTATAAATAACACTGACCAAAAAGATAGAGCTCTCCAAAGAATATGGGTTAAATCATAGTTCCACTTAATCTGTTGAGTGTGATGCTGCATGCTGGACATCCGCATAGCAACGTAAAGGTCTGCTTCAGCTACCCATTACTTAAAGGTGATCATTATTCTGACTTTAGGTCACGTGTCATGACCCCGCAACGCTAATGTGTTGTTCTGTAATCCATGTTAAGACAAAAGCACTGTACAGCTTAACCTAAAATGGATCAGGATTTGATGGGACTTCATGTCGCCGATACTGCTTAATTAAAATATGCTTTGATTGGCTCTGATACCAATCTTGCAGATCGGATTGGGGCATCCCTAATAGATTTATTTTCCTTGGAATTTGTAGGTTGGTCGCAGTGAGGATTCCTGGGTTTGGCCCTGATGCCTATCTTTTTCGGTCAGTGTTTTTATTCGCAAGAGCTTATGATTGAAGGCTAGTTTTTTAACATACTGAAAATGTGACTTTTTTCACAATAAAAACATTTGAATAAAAATAATTTCGGCACGTTTCCCTGTACTAAGAAAAGAATTGAAAGCCAGTTTACTGAAAACAATTGTAATTTTTTTTCTCTCCCAATTTAGTTTTTGTCAATTCCCACCCACTAGTTAGTTCTCCCCTATCGCACGTCAGCTAGGGCCAATACGGGTTTTTTTTCCGAGACATGTGAAGCCAGCCAGCGCATCTTTTCAAACTGCTGCAGGTCAGCTGAGTAGAGTGAACTGCCCTCTTCTGTATCCATGAGCTCACAGACACCCGGGATTGGCTAGTGTCGCTCAGATCAACGTCCTTCCCTCCCAGAATGCTTTACTGTTTACTGCGCCACTCGGGGAGCCTGAAACTCACTTATAACGGAAGTCTAAGGGCAGTCGTTGAATTTTCTCCATAAACCTTTAAAATACGAGACTATATAATGGAAGTTCAAAACTACAACTGTTACACTTCAACAATTCATTTTCAAACGCCTTCAACTGAAGAATTTATGAAAATGTTCTACAAAAATGTGTTTTGCATAAATGTTTATTGGCTGTCGAAGAACTACAGATATACAGTCAGTTTTACAGCATTTCAGTGCAGATGAAAGCATCTTTTTTTACTTTGAGGACGTGTAGCTTATAAGGCCGTACAAAGTTTTTTTGTTGAGTAGACTGTCTTATTAATAGCTTATTATTTACACAAAAAAAAGACTATTGAGTCAGGGGAGAAAATCTACTCTAAAACATGATGTTCCTGAGCTGCTGTGAGTCACCCTGAGAATCCTGTAGCAGTAACTCACAGTGAGCCAGATACCTTGCGATAATTGGCCTCAAGGACACACGGAGCCCCCCAGACAGCTTTTAAACTCACTCAGACCTGCGTGAGCAGCGCACTGACAGATCATAACAGAGAGAAGCCTCGAATGTTTGAGAACATGGACTCATCCTTACTTTGTAGTGAGCTGTGGAATGGTTGAGATGGATTTTTCACCCCACGGTAGATGGAAGGCTGTTGCGTAACCTGACTGGTGAATAAATGACCACATGAAACACTGTGATTACACACTTAAGTGTATGTTTCACTGTGAGTGCCTCTGTTCTTAAGTCTTTGAATGGATTGGTGTGTGTGTCTCTCTGTGTGTATCTGCATGCCTGTGTATATACGTGACGGTGTGTGCTCAGCTGACTGAATCAAATTCTTATTAATGAGTTTCTGTGTGACCTTTGCAAAGTCAGAATGTTGACAGTGGAGGCTCTACACATACCCCCACACCCCCACACACACATGCACACACAGTGACTGGCTTCTGTATGTGTATAGGCTGTGTATTTAGATATGAAGGCTCAACCCAATAACAGCGCCTTTGTCTCAGTACCATATGGCTGCAGAATATTAAGTGTGTTCGTCCACTTGAGAGACTGTGTGTGTCCAGCAAGGGTTTCTTGTGGTTTCACGGAAAAAAAGAAAGAAAGTAGTCTTTGTTGGATGAGCCCAGAGAACAGGGTGCCTTGGTGACGGTGAAAAAAAGTTGTGAAGTGACAGTGTAGAATTGTGAAACTGCACACACATCACCAGCAAGGCTGAAAATATGCTTCCTGCCTCCAACTGCCATTCAAGTAAGCCGCACGCACAGTTATTTGTTGTCACGCTTGTGGTCTACGGCAGATTATGATGATTAAGAACATGCAGTTTTCATTATACTAACCTGGTAGCTAGGAGCTTCCCTTACTTATTTGCTGCTTTAGTTTTACACTGGATCCACTCGGCTAGGGTGAAGACCCTCTGCAGGGTGACCGACTATCTAAGGGGAAAATAGTGTACATTTGAAATGCTACTGCTTTGCTGGCACTTTGTTAGCAAACCTAAACATCATGATGCATATTGTGTATTGTGAAAATGTCCAAGTTTTGTGATTTCAGATTTTTTGTCATATCGCTCTTCCCTACTGCCTCCTGACTTCAGCTGCCTTTCCTGAATCTAAGCAGTGCACAAACTTTAGTAGCTGTGCGTCTGAAATTTCTCTGAATAAAGCTGTTGCCCCCCAGAGCTTGACATTTAGCTCTGCATTGAAGTTGTTTGTAGATCAGTGCTCTTTCTTCATGTGGGCTGTTTGATGCGTACAGGCGCTGAACTCCGAACACCCAGGAGACTGCAGGTGTGTAACACTGAGAACTGTAAGTGGATGGTGAGGAGGAAAAATAAAGCAACTCGACAGCACACACACAATCCTCTGATGCTACATTTCTCATTTACAGCTCAGGCCCTTAAGCTGTAAGACCTGTTCTCATGACCTCAGGAGAACACACACACACACACACACACACGGAGTGTTGTGAGTGTGAGGGTAGTAGTTGTTTTAGTCATGGAGGAGGAACCTTTGTCTTGTTTTCCACTATTTGATTATAGTCTCTCTCACACACACACACACACACACACACGATTTGGTAATAACTGGACTGCATGGCTATTGTGACTCAACTTCCTTTTCCTGTTTAAGTGAAATGTTCAAACTCTTGGAGATTTTTGCTGAGACTCATTTCTGGATCAAGCCACTTTTCTCAATTATAGGGTGACAAGCTCAGCGGTCAATGCTAGGTCAGTGGCTGATGCTCACATGCTTACTTCAACTGTGTTTTTGCAGCCAGAGACCCTTTTCTTTTTTACTGGACCCCCTTTTGATCACGACAACTATTTATTATTAAGTATGAGCTTTACCGCCACATAACCCAAACCTGTTACACTGTTATAATGTAGATTCAGAGTGTTTTGTATCATATTACAAGCACTTTTCCTCATTTTAGTTAGATTGACAGTGATATTTGTAGGCATACTTGTTTTTAAGTTCTTGAGCTTTAGATGAAACCCATTGAATTCAAGTGACCAATCAATTAAGCTTATAACTATATCATATAATATGGATATAATGGCTAGAACAACATAGATAGTAGTTGATCTCCACCTTGCCCCCCCCGGCTGTACGTCTTGGACCCCACCTTGAGAACAATGGTTCTATCAACATTCACCTGAGCACATTTCAGGCAGAATCGCATCTTGTGCTTGCGTCTAATTAAGCTACTATCGTCATATACACTCTTGGCTACAGTTAACTACCGTTTTATCAGTGTGTTATGATTCATTGTTTGGCTTCCTGGATCAACAAATGTGCACACAGTCTGTTGCTATGGAATGCACCCAACCCCACATACACACAACCAAGAGAGATGGGGCATAGTTTTAGATGCAGCGTTTGTTGTCATGATAACCTCGTTAGCAACCCCACGCGCGGTTACTGGGTGAAAACAGGCCGTTGGGGTACCAGGAAGTAGCAATGGTTTAATTTTTGATTGAATAACTTTTTTAAATATCTTTCTCATCTATGGTCTAGCGAGGCCTTGTTACATGAGACCAATTTGACTTTGCGGCTGAGTCTGTTGTCTTTGCGTGTGCAGGAGTGTGTGTGAGGGGACGGGTGGCCAGTCGTGCATCAAAAGGCTGAGTATGCTGCAGTGAGAGCGAGACAGAGAGGAACTACACATGCGCACGCACACACACACACACGCGCACTCTAAGTACACCCAGTGCAATTATGTGCAAGCTGTCAGCCTGCAAGACTGGTCCTTATCTCTCTCTCTTGGTCCCTCCTTCCCTCTCTCACCATTAGTGCAGTCCTACAGAATTACTCACACTGCTTCACCCAGTCTCACACTCATTTTAACTGGCCACTTTTAAAGGCCGTGTGGAACGGTAACAAGGTTCTTGTGCAGCTCTGGAAAGTCTGGAATTTAAAGAAAGTCTGGAAAGTTTAATACATTAAAAAAAGCGCAAAGAACCGGGCACAATATAATAAAATTAGAAGGTTAAAAAAAAAAAAGCAGTTCTGATCTCAGGTCGTCTTTATGAACGTAGAAATTGAATAAGTCTGTTGTCCGGCTGTAGCGAGCCATTTTCCTGTTTAAAACGTCGCAACAGTTCAGCAAAGTAGCTGTTAAATAACATTGAAAAGCATGTGTGAGAGAGACATCCTGTAAGAACTTTGCACAGGAAGTGGCTTGCCACTCGCAAGGGCGTGTCTATGACTCGTGACATCACTTCAACTGTAATTGTGCACTCAGGCACTCGCACCAACGGACAGCTGTCCCTATGGCAGCAAAAAAATAAATAAATCAGTTATAGAGAGTATGGATGGCTTGCACCTCTGTACCCAAAAAGCCCAACTGCAAGGTTTCTGTTTTTAGAAAGTACTAGAAGTATTACACTACTGTTCAAAAGTGTGGACTCACGTGTCGTCACATTTTATGAACAGTCATTATTCTATTCACTAAACTCTTTTACAATGTAGTAGATCTAATATATAAAATATAAACCGCACACCTAAAGGTAGTTTTAGAGGTTTTGTTTGGTATTTAAAGTATTTTGGGAAAAAGTTATTTAAAAGTCATTTAAAAAGTATAATCTGATGATAAAAGTGTAAACTGTGATAAAAAGGTTAGGCAGTTTCATGATATGAAATTTATGATATGAAAGTGTAAAATCTGCACATACCCAATTTCAGCAAGTGATCATTTGTGTGTGTGTGTGTGTGTGTGTGTAGGAAGAGACACATTAGAAATGGAGACACGTGTCTCTGAGCTGCTCTGATAAACACTAACACATTTTCCTTTCCAAACATCATTCTTTCTCTCTGATGTCCCACTGTGGTCTTTCTAAAGCTTCTTTCTACTTTTAATTTACTTTCTTTCTTTCTATTTTCCTCCATCCTTCTTTCTCCTCTTCCTCTCCTTTTATTTCTTTCAACCTCCAACTCTTTTTTGCTTTCTCTAGTTCACTCTCTATCTCTTCATCTCTATTTCTACATTTATCTTTCTCTTAGATTTTGTTCTACACTTATTATCCATCCTTTAGCTCCTGACTAATCAACAAATCAATACGCCCTCATTCTTTACTCACTCCACACACACACACACACACACACACACACACACACTCCTCTGTGTGTAACAGCTAATAGAAAGTGTCCATCAAAGCAGCATGTTTGCGACAGCTGAAGGAGTTCAGGACTTCTAAAAGGGAGAGAAAGGCTTCTACAATCTAGTGCACTTCAACATTTTCTTATAATGTTTTCACACTCAAAACCCTGGACATGATCTTCATACTTTCACTGGTACCTTTCAGCCATCAAACGATATTATACTGAGATGCTGACATTCACGCAAGTTTTCTCTGCTTACGCCGTGTTCTCACTGTGTGCTGGGGATTCTCTTATAAATGACGCATCCCGGACTGAACCATTCAGCCGACAGCTTCCACGCAAACATTTCCAGACATTTCTCCTGTTCTTCTTCCTCACTGTTGGTTTTAGGCTTTTCCTCCTGCTGTCACTTCACTGTGCTCATGTTTTAAACCAGCCGCCTCAAAAGGTGTCAACACCGCATCGTCGTCCTCTTTCCCGGTAATGTACCGGCTTCTGTTCACACTTGAAGTCTCTCGGGAATTTCCCTGGAATTGTACTAGGTCTTGTCCTAGACAACTACCACGTCAATCGCCCTGGGATTTTCAGCTATGAACCCATTCCCAATTAATTACCATTAAATTCCTGGGTAGAAGTGCATATGTGAAAGGAGTGGGTGTGAGATATCAAAACAAGCAGTCCATCCTTGCACACCTTACTTTTTAAGGTGTGGTTGGGCAGCGGTAGCTCAGTGGTTAAGGTTCAGCGCTAGTGACCGGAAGGTTATGAATTTAAATCCCAGTACAGCCAGAGTGCTGCTGTTGAACCCTTAACCCTCAGCTGCTCATCTCTGTGCTTGTATTGGACATCAACATTTCATTTCTTTAATTGCCGTCATATTTGAAAATTCCCAATTGTCGGTAGTTGCATTGCCAGCAGCCAATCAGAGCAAGCTTGGGGGCAGAAAGCATTGTGTTTGGCTAAGCGTGTGAAGGCCAATGAAAATAGAGGGGATGCGTGGCATACCGCACTTTCAGTTAAATAAATAGCGCAAGTCTGATCTAGCGCTGTTCTTGAAAATGAGCTAAAACTGTCAGACTGCTGTTTAATCCATCTATAGATCTGTATTTAATGTTTCATTTAATGTGTACGCAATCACCAAGGAAAAACTCTTCTTATGTAAATAATGAAATGAGTTTGTAAAATTCTCCCTAATTATCATCACAAAATCATTATAGAGGCATTTTAATAAAACAGTGCTGTGCAAAAGTCTTTATCTAAAAAGTGCTCTATTACTTAATATCTTACTTTTGTTAATGACTTATAAACATTTCTCTGTAACATTCACATTTTTTGGAAAAAATTAATGTTTGGAAATCTAAAATTTGCTCTTTTCTGATGCAGAAGACATAAAATAAACATTTAAGACAAAATGTATATAAAATATTTAGGGTGCTTAAGACTTTTGCACAGTACTGTATGTATCGCAATAACAACTCCAGTGCAAGTCCCTTTGTAAAAACACATCTGCCGAATAAATACATGCAAATGTGTCATGAAAAAAAACATTTATCTCTTCTTCCAAAAAACCCCCAGCTCATCAGTAAGAAATAAATTAACCATCATTTGAAATTGAATTTCAATTTCATTGAATGTTGTTGGGGTTAAGGGAACAGTTCTTTCCTGGTTCAGATCTTATCTGACTGACCGCTATCAGTTTGTAAATGT
>JAOUQW010055220.1:0-15045 GCA_028565825.1 Olivaichthys viedmensis
CCTGATCGTGCTTTGGATACGACTGATCCAGTTTCGGCAAAGCGTTTTAGAGTGCCATACAGTGGCAATGAAAAAAAATCCCAGATTTTCAATGTGGTCTCAGACTTTTTACTCCACTGTATTTCTGTTTTTTTGTTCTTGCTGCATTTGTGTCATTAGAACACTGTTTGTGCTGGTACGTTTTTTGAGAAATGAAACGTTTCTGCAGGTTGAGAAATAAAATAGTACAATGTCGCTTATGACGGCACTATTCTGTGTTTTTGTGGTTTTGTGTGTGTATATTGTGTTGCACGTTGTGTGATGTGGTATGCGTTACTAATCAGCAACAAGTACCATTAGGTCTTTGTGGTGCCAGTTTTGAGCAGGTATCAAAACTATACAACTGGAAACTTCTGGTACTTTTGGAACTTCTGGTGGCCAATGAAAAAAAGTGGTATCAAAAGTTCCATTAATTTTTGTGAAGTGGAAAAAGGCCAAAAGTGTCCCCATAAGTTTTCACTTTCCTAATAATGAACATCTGGTGGATTAAAAATAAATTAATTAATAGGCAAACACATTCTTGGAAAGTGAATAAAATTGTTCAGAAAAAGTGCTGTATCCACTTCACTCAATTCACTTTTTCCCCTTATTATTAACCTTTTTTACATTTCCCTCTTTAAATATTACAAGCTTTAGCATGCGGTTTTTTGGCCATTTAGACAAACATAACTTGAGTGTTTTTAACTGAGGGTCTTCTAAAGGGGAAGATAAATGTATATTTTAATAAATGTATATTTTGAGTCACAATTGCAATCACAATAGCTCTTGCCCTCGTTGACTTATGAAAGCTGTTTATTACATCTAATCAAGCAAGTTCCTGATCTGATGTAAGACTGTGTGTGACCAGTGTGGCCACACACACACACACACACACACACACACACACACACATTTCAGATCAGTCAAACTTTTTCAGCTAAAGCAGTAATGGGCATGAGCGAAGAAGAGGAGGAAGAAGTGCAGGTAGTAAAGAAGGGGCAGAGAAGAAGGGAAGACAGACCTGAGTTTGTCCGAGCGGTCGTCTCCGTGTCTTCTGAAGGAGGTTATTTTGGGAATAGGGGGGATCACATCACACACACAATACACAGACACAGACAGAGGACATGATTGTGAGAGGGTGTGTGTGTGTTGGGAGGGAGTGTTAAAGAATATGGAACGTGTCAGGGTTATGGTGCGGAAAAAGGGGGGGGGGGGGGTCGTCACATTAACACAACATCAACAACAATAATAATAATAATAAAAGGAAATGAAAGGGAAAAATCCCAAATGGCACAGAGTTTAGAAAAGGTTAGAAAAGGAGGCGGGAGGTGGCATCTGTGCTGAGGAAGGGTCTTCTGGAAACGTTAAGGATATGTTAATAGAGGATGTCGATGAAGACACAGAGCTCAAGAGACCTGAAGACAGAAGGATCGAAAGAGGGATAAGAGAGGAAGAGTAGAGGAGAGAAAGAAGCGCCACCCGGGAAGGCTAGTGTAACTCTGTGGAAAGACAGTTTGCTATAAAAGCCCTAAACAAAGAGAAAACCGAGGGAACAATGGCCCTCCAAAGGTGCATCATTATCACACACACATACACACCACACACACACACAACCGAAACAGCTCGGTCTTTCAATGTGGTCCAGGTAACCTAACAGAATCCTTCCTGCAGGTGCTGGACCACGCTAATTGGACTTTACTTTTCCCCCCCAGGCATATTCAGATCCCTCAGTGGAACCCGATCTGATGACGGTGCTCATTTTTTTTTATTTTTTTTTCATTCCAGTTTTCGTCCTTTAGTAACAATGAGCCGTGCTTTCATCTGCAGCTATCATTAATCATACGCCATGCACAGTGCGCATGAAATTGTGTGAGCCAACACACTACTGCACGACAACATGCATCAACGCGGGCGTCTTTGCTTTCACCGAGACATCTTTTCAGTCCGGAAGCCATACTGAAAGGGCTTTCATTAGGACCCTAACACCAGGGTATGTACAGACCCTAAAAAACATGTGATACTTGACATTTCACTAACAATAACCAACAAAACAGTGCAACCATAATATGCAAAACTATGTTTAGATGTTGTTATTCAGCACTTACCAAAACGTATTTAACAACAATATTCAGAAAGGTGTATCATAATGTTAATATATCGCAATATCGATATCATATCGTCATATCGCCCAGCCCTACCTGCTCCTGAAAACACAGAGAGGCTTCTCTGCAGTGCTTATGCACTTGCAGTGGAAGCTCAGCGGGTATGTTATGTGCTGGGAACCAGAAGGTTGTGAGTTCTAATCCAAGGACCGCTAGAAAGAAAATGTTGGGCCTTGAGCCTGCTTTATGCTTCTGAAGCCTTTGGAAAGTCGGAAAAGCACTTCCAAGTGATGTATGAAGGAAGATGGGAATTGGTGGCAGCTTTGACTCTGTGTCAGGATTAACGCTTTTTCAACAATAAGTTTTCCGAGATGGTGCGTTTTCCCCTCTACCCCAGTGGTTCCCAACCACCAACCGCATTACGGTACCAAGTTGTGGGTCAACGACGTGGCAGTGAGAACATTAGGATTCCCACAGGAGAGCAAAGACTGCTGTTTAACAAATTAATTAGTGAAGTATTGAGAAAAGAGTTTTTCGAGACCACCAACACCCACTCACACTCGAATATACATAAATTGCCTATATGCTAACTGTGTGTCATTGGCGCAACACAGCGTCAGATGAATCCTTCACCACTATCACCAGCTCCACCAAGAAATCATAACCCCTGTCCTAACCTATTTGATTCCTTCAGCTGTGACTTACAAAAACATACAATTCCTGAATGGAGATTGTGGAGCTTGGAGGAAAAAAAGAGATGGAACACTCTACATGTTTTTGCATGACAGGGTCAGGAAAGCCTAAAGGTGCCTATTCACCGATTATTATTTTGTGTTTATAACCCCGCCCCCCTTGCTTGACGGACAGCCTTCAAATGAAAATAGTCAAAAACTTCCAAGTCTTCTGAAGACCCATGGCTTTCAAAAAAGGTTGTTTTGGGCTGTTTTCAGAAGAACTTGTGAAGAAGCATGAACCAACACTTGACCCTCAACTCTTATACACTCTTAGAAGAGAGGGGCTCTTCAAGGGTGCTTTGGCTGTTCTAGCACAGGTTCTAGCTTTTTAAAGGAAATGTACTTGCAACCCTTTCTGAAAGGGAAACTCTGACTGGCAATGTTCTACATAGAACCTTTAAGGATTCCCCCAGAAGGACAAACTTAAGAACCCTTTAGAGGTGCTAGATGTAAAATTGATACTTTTGGGTCGTTTTCTATTTGGTTTGGTTTGGTTTCACAATGCACATAATTAAACGAATCGAAAAAAAGCTAAAAACATTTGCTGAAGGATGTGTGGGACGGGGCAGGGCCCAAAAAAAGTACTCGTAAAACTCTTTCATTTATTGGTCCGAAATAAGGCAAAGGAAAAAAGTAAACCAACTTTCGGCAAGTGCGCGTAGAAATCACAGAAATCACCCACGCAATAAACAACGATATAAATAATTAGTTTCAAACATTTCGTGTACCTTATCCAGCCTTTTTTTTTCATCTCCATCCAGATATTCTGAACACATCGTATTTCTGCAGCACTCCAACTCTGACCTCTGGCTCGGTTTGCGCCTTGTGTGTCAGTTTAGCAGCTCGCATCTAAAAAAAAATGCTGCCCAGAATAAAAATAAAACAAGCAACATGTTTGGTTCACTCCCTGTGGTTTGTTCGATTGATGGTCGAATCGTGTTCTCACTGCAATCGAACTGCAGTAGGGTTCTCTTTGAAGCAGACCGAGACCACGTAACTCTGGCTCTCTCAGGTCAGTAATTGCTGTGTTCTCACCTGCCTAAACGAACAAGGGTTCTGTTCAAACGGACTAAACACTGCATATGAGAAAGCGCCCTAAGAGGGTATGTTTAAATTGGATTCTGCCTCACCTGTCGATCGCTTTGGATAAAAGCATCTGCCATATGAATACATTTAAGCCTTTCTTGCTTTTTCTACGAAAAACAAAAGTTTGATACCAGACTTAAATACGGCCATAACAAAATCTCATGCCGCAATACTGAGTGTCTCACCCAATGCGGTGCACTTTCTCTAATTAATTGGACAGACACGCCATGTAGTGCACAAGAATTATTATTATTCATTATTATTTCATCATTAAGCACAGTAGAGCTGCACAGTTAATCGTAATATAATCATAATCACAATCAATTAAACTAATCGACTGTGATATTGATTATTTTAGATAAAGTTAGATTCTTGACTAATGCTAGATGCCATATTAGATTAACTCTGGTATATTAAATCACGTGCTCCCCATTCAGACGTTTTATTTGTCTATGTGGTAGCACATTTTTATGTTTGCACATATTTATATTTAAATTCTAGTCCAATTTTGTTTTTTAAAAAATACACTCAATTAACTAAGGCGCAGTCTTACTTTGTTTTAAAGATTTAAACATTTGACGGAATATAGGCTTATAGAATGTAGAAAGAAAAGTCTGTTTTCCGCTGATTTAAAATGATAATAAGCTTCCGTTCCTAATTTGCCTGAATAACTGTGATGAATAATCGTGCATTCAGAATTGTGCAAAATAATTGTGCTTGTCGTTTTATATATAATTGTGCTATGAATTATTTTCTTTACAGTAAAGCAGAACAAAAAAAGTACCTCAACAACATAATTATATAAGCTATTGTATATAAGCTCTAATATACTGTCAATTAAGACCTCTCCATGTCGACAGGATCCTTATCAATTTAAGTGTTAATATGTTCAATCCTTAGGAGGATTTAACAAGCACTGACTCAACTCCTAATAATAATTGCAATTAACCAGCAAACGGCTGAACACGGCCATGTTGCTATGGCAAACCGAGCGAAATCGTGCGGCCCTGAGGAACACTTTCATTTTGGAAATCAATTTGTTTTCTGTGTCAAACCACAAGCAGGAGACTGAGGTTCAATCAACCGTGGCAAAACAGCTAAAACTGACTCAGCTGACATGAACGCTGAAGAAGTGGGATCTAGACGTTTATATAATCCCTGCAATCAACACAACCTGCACATTTTAGATTACCCTGCTCCAGGTTAGTAAACTTAAGATGCAATTCTAGTAATCAATTGCACTCTTCCTGCAAATCCAGGCTAGAGCTTTAAGATCTATTTTTATGAAGGTGACATAAAAATGCTGACTGGGATTATCAATATTATAATTATACTTTTCAGCAGCATCTCTTTGTAATTCTTTCACTGGCCTAAATCTGTGAATATCATATCACGGCTAACCAGCAGCTAACGAGATTTAAACTGAGACACAGCTTGTGGTGTTGGTGCAAAATGTAAAATAATCTAATGTACCAAATGCTCCAATGTATTTCATTTTTAATTGCTCACTGAACTTCTGTAATCTTGCCCTCTTCTTCTCTGTATCACACTCTGTCCTTTTAAGTGTGTATGTCCGTCTAATAAGGCTGCTAATCACGGCCAAGGAATGGAAGAAAAATAACTGAAAAAGCTCAAAAAGCCGGAAACCTGAAAAGGTCCCTAGAGGCAAGTGGAATAAAAGAATAAAAGTCTACATTTATATCACATTAAAAAATATTATTTCTATTGTTTCATTATTAATATGTTAACATACACTTTTTGACTATATTTGTTACTTGAGACAAGGAAGGAACATCTGTAAAACCGAAAATTACATTAAATGTCTTGTTGGTTTTATCATTTCAAAGTAAGGGTGTGCTAACTTTTGCACTTTTTGACCATATTTGTTACTTGAGACAATGAAGGAACATCTGTAAAACCGAAAATTACATTAAATGTCTTGTTGGTTTTATCAATTCAAAGTAAGGGTGTGCTAACTTTTGCACTCAACTGTAGATAGATAGATAGATAGATAGATAGACTGCTTCGTGACTAGTATTTCCTGCACTTCTGTGTACCAGCACTTTCTCTAACCCTTGTGTTTAGTTGTGGTTCTTTCTGTTCTTCCAACAACTTGTTTCTGCGGCACTTCTATCACTGTCGGCTCCTTTAGCAGCTCTGTGTTTGGATTAGATTGTGCCTCACGTCTAAATCACTTTGGATCGAAGCGTCTGCCAAATAAATGTAACTGTTAAAAGTTCTCATAGCTGTGATCAGTCAATCTCCCAATCCAATCCTTCATTTCTGATTCTATTCTTTCTACACTCAGACAGTGGGCGCAGAGAGACGAATCTGGCATCCGTGCCTTCTTCAGAATAGCACCTCTTCTGTGATGGTTGAGCACATCTCACATGCGTCCTATTTTTAAAACCTGGCTCAAAAATCAAGCTTTCTCCAAGCATATAGCCCCTTAAAAACTGCACGGCCCTGCCTTCTTATGATTATAGTGCTTATATATGTTTATATCGCATATATGTGTAATGTTTACTCATTTGAATGAGTCGTTCAGAGATTATTAAGAGTTTTAGAGAAGGAAAAGAAAGAACACACACGAAGCAGAGGTCCGAGCAAGGCAGGACCAACCTGGCGGTCCCTGAGGTGGCGGGCGGCCGTTAAGGTGGACCAAACCATTTTGCATGTGACGCTGGTCCTCCAACGTCACCTCTGCGTGAAAAACACAGTGTGTATGCAGTGTACAGCAGTGAGTGTACTTGCTCAATGTTCATAACACACACATCCTTCTTCTCCTGGATCTGATTCGGCAGGTTTACATGATATCCTCTCTGATGAAACTCAACCATTCGAGTTTTGATTGATGACATAATAATAGTCTTTGAATAAAATTCAGATTTCATTCGATTAAATCTGAGTCAGAACGGTGTGAAATATACGGAGGGCAAAGAACTAGACTCAACAATCAATTTCCTACAAAATAATACTGGAATATTAGAAGTTTTTAATCAGAACTGTTTAATTGAATGGCTCCTGATAGCATTGTGCTCCATCTACTGGCAAAATGTGGTAACTGCAACAGAAAATATGCAGACTAAAATAAAACCAACCTGTTTTTATGTTGACAAAGAGACGAACAATTTGTAAACTTAAAATCGAACGCCTCCAGTTTTGTAATATATCTATTTTTGCAATTACATTGACAATATATGGGATTTTGGCATTTAAAAATGACACAAGGAAAAACAAAATGTTGAGCAATTTCATTAAAATTGCATCATAACATCTCCGGTGAAATTACGTTATTTGTCATATGAGCAACATTTTTGGAAATGCGAAAATAAAAAAGAGTAGCTCGCTATGGGTTCTATGAAGGATATGTGTTATATGGAGTTATTTCTGTATTGGAAAAAAATGTATGTGTGTATATATATATATATATGTGTGTTTTCTAAAGATTGAAGCCATTTTGCATGCATGTAGATTTATAGACAATAAAAAACACAAAGAAAGCCAAATACGAAAGAAAACTGTGTGTCATGCATACAAACCAATGAGGGCTGACTTTAAAGGTATAGTTTGTAATGTTTAAAATTGCTTGCTAAAAACTGTGATTTGCAATTTTGCCATGCAATGGCTATGGCTAGTTTCTTTATTTCAGGTTTCTGTTTACATTTTCCCAATCCCAGCCAGAGCCGCTTTTCCTTAAAAAGGCAGCTATTGAGGCATGCAGTTTCAATAGAGGGGGCCGGGGCTTGTCAATATTTTCAATGCAATTGCAATTCACGTCACAGGCAGCAGAGGTCTCTAAAAACACAAACTGCTCATTTAATAGTAAACTGAACAGGAGGTTTAGAAAGTGTTAGTTATTTGAATCAGTTCAAATAAGGAGAATCTGGGCTTGGTGTCATTTACAGAAAGCATGGCAGTGTACACGTCACTCAATAAGTGCATGCTTCAATGGACCAGCAGGGATTAAGGGACTATGGTGTGCGATATATTCACTGCAAACTTTAATCGCTTTTAAATTGCCTCGGAATGATGAAACAAGGAGGGGTCAGCGTGAAAGATAGAGTAACATACACAGTAAAAAAAAAAAAAAAAAGCACAGACTGACCTAGAAACTATAAAGTGAGGCAGAGTGAGAGCGGGGGCCACACACACTTCAGCGAAAGGCATTTGTTCAGAACGGCTATTTGAAAGTAGATGCACTGCAACCCACACTTCAGTCAACACTTGCCTTTCCTCCCGTTGGCTGCTGGTCTCTCCTCACAGTCTTTCACACACAGAGCAACGCGCCGAGCACAGAACACACAGAACACACAAGGCCACTCAGAAACACTTTGATTCAACCTAGCCTAAGCCTAGCTATGGACCAAAAAGAATCTGAATTCCTGCTTACAGTAGGGGTGTGTGAGTTAAAATTTTATGTCATGATATTTTCCAATATCATATCCAATATCATAATCAAGCTGTGCTGTGCCATAAACCATATAGTGCTGTTCTTAATAGCCTATTAAAAGGTCCAGCATTTATTCAGCTGTTGAACATTTTGGTAACTACTCTTTGATAACAAGGACCAAACACCCCTTCCCTCGTCGTTCACGCAACATTCAATGCCGAAAGGACAAACCAGCTGCCCTTGTTTCAGACAGGATGCAGAAAATGTGCCATTGCGCGTTGCACCACTTGCACAGTGCAGAAAAATAAACCGGTGTCTGAAAACAAACGTTTCATTGCCAAGACCACTGCGTAACCGCTGCACAACTGTGGCTAGTGAGGGCACATATTGATTTATTATGGGCACTAATTTGAGGCGTTTTCCACTTTCTGTCTGAAACAAACAGTGCGATCCCAGGCATATGTGCAGCGGTTTTGCTAAATTAAACTTAGCCACATTCTCACACATTACAATATCCCAGGAGTGTGTTTCCTATGTGCTGGAATGATTAATATTGACAACTGAATGCCATTGCTGGTGCATGTTTGTCAATAAAGGGTGAAATTGAAGAGACTGGAACAGCTGACTTAAGCAGCGGGGAGTCAATCGAGCATGTAGGCAGTGAAGTGAGAGACGCAGGCTCGGAAAAGCGCCATCATGTGACACTCGAAGGACAGAGAGCAACGCAAACAGATGGAAGGATGGAGGAAGAGCATTCTGCTGGAAACGAAGCACTATGCCAACATCGCGTGTGCGCGAGCGTGTGTGCGTATGTTTCTCCTACGCCGAAAGCACTGAATCACTGAGCCAGTGATGGTTACTACTGTGTGTGTGTGTGTGCGTGTGTGTGTGTGCGCGTGCGCGATATCATTAGTAAAAATGAAGCATTGGACAGGCTTATGTGGCTCAGTGTCTCTTCTAAAGCATGTACATAACAAAATGCATGTTGTTGAAAAAAAAAGTGAAACACAGATAAAACAGAAAAGTGGGAGGGGTCTAATGAGGACACACCTGCTTCTGCGTCAAATGATGACGGTATGAGGGTGGAGTAATATATGACGGACGCCTCTTCCTCTTCATCTGCGGAATGGTGGGAGACAGAAGGCAGTGGATGGTTATGATGAAGTCACAAAACACAGCTGGAGAAGGTATGATGACTTTTCATGAGAAAAATAAAAGAGGTATATAATAGTGATGAACAGTTGTAGGATTAATGTAATGATCGTTTGAGTCAAATGAGTGAGACAGCAGTTCTTGTGACAGTAGCTCTGTGGTTCTGTCCTAGTTACCAGAGGGTTGTAGGTTCAAATCCCAGGATTGCTACAGAGCCAGAGTGCACAGAGTTGGGCACTTGAGCAAAGCTGCTAACGCTCAACTGCTCAGCTTTATGCTTGAATTGGATTGTGTTTCACTTGTAAATTACTTTGGATAAAAGCATCTGCCAAATGACTAAATGTAATAGACTATACTGGGTACTCAAGAGCGTGTTGGCGTCATTGTAATAGTCACAGGCTCAGACTCTCTACCACAGAGTTACACCCACTGAGCCATTGTATAGTACTGTTTTACACTGGTCTGTTATCTTTGCAGCACTGTTTTGACAATCGCCTGCCTTTACATGTAGAACAAAAACACCGGCCTGTGGTTAGTCATTTTGTATGTCAGTCAAATAAAATTCAAGTAACCCCCATGACGCCCTCTGACCCGATCTTCCATTCCATGGGTTCATCCTATAGTGTCCATTCATTCACCACCAGCCAGTGATATTCAGCTTCAACCACAGGCTCTAAAATCTGGCCATCTTTAACCAGTAGCATCAGTGTAGAAATTTTACCCTACGTCCATACACCATGATTATGATGTGTTCAGAAGAGTCCACTGTACATGCCGTAGTGATGGCTCAAGCTACATCAGCACACACACACACACACACACACACACACACACACACACACAAACGCAAAGTGCTGTACTGAGCCAATGCTCTGACGTTGATGAAAGGTTCTCTCCAGGGACTAAATCTCTCTCTTTCTCTTTCTCTCTCTATCTATTTCCCATACACAAGCACACTGTCTGTCATTCATCTTTTCACGCAACACCGGTTTTCCAATAGGTACAAAGCTAATCGTTTTTTTTTTTTTTTATGCAACGTCGTCAATTTCGCCTCCGGTATGCAACACTTTTTGAGGGGAAAAGCACAAAAGACAATGAGGGATTATGTAACAAATGGCCCACCTAATAGCCCTGAGGGGAATAAAGTTTGCGCTTCATAAATAGCAAAAAAAAAAAATTGCATAATTGCATAGTACTGATGCCCACATTATGCAGGCAAGCCATCAACGCCAGCAGAAAGTCTACGCTTTTTTACAATTATCATTAGAACCTCTAATACTGAGGTCGACTCGTCACTGGAGCAAAATAACATTTCTGTAACAAAACTATAAAAAATAAAAATAAACAGTTCTTTCTCTGAGAGGATTTAGTGTTTGGATATGGGTTTATCACAACATTGACACTGAGTTATGATCACACACACATACGCCACAGACGGTCTGCAATAGCCTTTGCTCCACATTAAAGGAATATTTCTTCCCAAACACTGCTGATATGAATGAAAGCTAAGGCACATATACCATAATGGTAACTTCCTTTCATTGTAAGAGACATTAGCGTTGTTTGGCTATTTCTCCCAAAACACTGATGGTTTGAATGAAAGCTAATGGCGGAAGATGGCATTACACTAACTTGTATTCGTTGGTAGCCATGCTAGCTTGGCTTGGTTACTTGTTTCAAAACACTTCTGATTTGGAATGAAAGCTAATGGGGAGAGATGGCTAAACTGCTGTCATTACTAGACACGCTAGCTTTCATCCACTGTGAGAGACATTAAAGGGTTTTTGGACACTGCTGATAATAAATTAAAGCTAATAGGGGCTGGTAGCCGTAAGTTTTCAGACTTTAGCTTTGTTTGGTCGAACTATTCCTTTAGGCTCAATCGCAAACTATGCGATTATTACTTCTCATAAAGCAACTGCTAGAGTTTTTCAGCAAACTGATTCTGATTGTGGTCCTCCGAGCAAAGCTGGGGCTCACGACTATTGCAGATGGGTTTAGCCATTAGCAGAACCTGAATCTAAGGGCCTAAACCCAGTGAATCAGGTTACACACCTGGACCGGGCTCGACTTCTTCCCGTCCGTCTTCTGAGAGAAAAAACGAGAACCAGAGGGAAGTCATGAAAACAGGTGCCCATGCACTAGCCAGTGGATAACATTGGCTAACAAACAAACCACACATGGCACCAGGGCAGCCATGTGTGCAGTACTTATGTACTTAAAGCAGTACATACATCAAGGATGGATGTATGGAAGACAGTAATGCTGTAGTCGGGTCACATTCTCTCGAGTCAAAGTTGAACCTCAAGTCAGGTCTGAGTCATACTGGAGTCCTATAACTAGTCCAATTCAGAGGAAAGAACTATTCTAAACAAGATCTCCTGTTTAATCTCATTTACTTCCCGTAGACATCGTTAATCCGCTAGAATTTAATTGGATTGTCTCAGTATTAGCTCTTAAATTCTTATTAGATCCTTCTCAAACTTAAATTGAGGTCTCACTGGTACATTATGTTTCGTAATCAGTTCTTCCAATAATTATTCCATGTGTCTAAACATGAACGTATACTCCTCCAAGTCTCATGTTGTCTGCAAATTTTTTTTATACCTTTGAAGACTTTCAATGCTACTTCAAGTTTAATTTAAGACCCAATTTGTAGCAATGATACACCAAATACAGAAATACACACATTAGGAACTGCTTCGCGCGAGTGACCCTGTATTAGCCATTGTTTTTGACGTGATGTCAAATGTTATCAAATCAGGTTAAATCGCATAACGGGTAATCAAATGTTAGCCGATTATGAATAGGCTAAAAGCCTAAAATCGAAGACTGTGTAAATCTAAATTTAAGACAATTTAATACTCATTAAGGTCTTTAATTCGTAGAATGTAATTTTAGAAAAAATAAGACTTTTTAAGGACCCACGGACACCCTTGAAGCCATCATTGAGCCAATCCAAGTCCAAAATTAAGCTTAGCATGCTGTTTATAACATGTCAAACAAGCGAGTCCAAGTCATGCTCGCGAACCTAACAAGTTTGATTATGACTTGAGTTGGATTTGAGTCTTGGATGTGAGGCAGACAAAGATAATTTTCGTATCAACATCCTGCTGTAGAAATATGGCACCTTTTTAATGTTGTGATACTGTGAAAGTGTCCTCCAAACACATGAAACATGCTTCAAAACGACTGCAAGTAACATTTTCAATTTAAAAGAATTCCCACAATCACAAACAGAGAATGCTGATGGTCAAGAAAATGCACAAAACCGTTTTAATTGGTCTTTCTCCACATTCAGTAACAACTCACTACAAGAATATCTCAGCATCTCAAAACAACTCCAAACGAACCACAAGTGAGGGTCCACCATCCCCTTGGATGCAACATATAGGCAGATTTAGAAATAGAACAGACTTACTTCTCTCCAGCGTCCCCTTCGAGGGCAGCTGTGGTAGCTGCCGTCCTCTCCTGCTGTTCATGGGCGTGCTGGTAGGGCTGGTTTGGACTGATCCGCTGCGGGGGTGTGCCCTGCCACACACAGACACCACCTCGTTGTTACAGCTTGACACTACTTTGTCCATGTGTGTGTGTGTGTGTATGTATATGTGTGTGGTGATGAGCCCGGGATTGTCAGCTCAGTAAATTAATTCTCATGTGCAACAGCACCAATCAGGAATTGTTAACACTAAAATCGCTAAATGACAGGTTTAGTGATGCACGACCACAGTTTAAGAATTTACTGCGATTATTTCCCAAAATGTCATGCATTACATAAAAACCTCTGCTTGTGTTTATACATTATGTTAACCAGAGGAATTCATTCAAAAGAAACACAAACATTTAAACAAATGTAGGTATATAAGGATGTTAGGACCTGCTCTATGAGCAAAATAAAGGAAAGCGGACGCTGAAAACTGATTGTCGCAATCGTTCATATATATGCTGATTCACATATATAGATTCTGTGTACAATCAAAGGCCATGCAAAGCCTTTTGGCAGCTGAAAAGGCTTTAGAGGAGCAGGCAATAGAAACAGAAACTGTATGTTGGCATTTCTTTCAAACTGAGTCAGCAAAATAGTGAGGGAAAAATGCCAGACATTTGTAGAGTATTAAAAAACAGACTCTTGCTTTTCTCCTTCTCTAGCTGCAGCTTAAAATAGTTAAAAGTGCAAATTTATACTATATTGATTGTGATTGCGAACCAGCAGCATGTCTTTTATTATGGCTAGGTTTATGAGATGTACTGAGACTACAGAAAATATACACAGTAGTGGGCGAAACTCTTGAGTCCACTACCAAAAACTCTTTTTTTCTCATCTCATTTATCAAGAACTAATATGTTGATGTATATTATTCAAGAATACATTATGTCAAACTGAGGCAATGTTTGAACTGTTTAAGAAATCATTGTATGTAACTGAAATGGTAACTAATGTCTGGTCCTAACACAATTAACTGTTACTTGGACAACTGGTCATTTTTTACAATTAACCCTTAAACATCCAGGAGCCTTCGACGGGTCCAGACATTCCTCACTCTTGTAACTACACACCTTTTTTATTAGTTTCACTATAGTTGCTAAATAATTCATATAAGTTACTGAATAATAAGTTACTATTATAAGCTACTGAATAATATGCTTTGATAAAATAAAAAATAATGTACACACTAATTGAATAATAAGGCAGGACTTTAGGGGGTTAACTAATATAGACTTCATTAGCATGGTCCTCTGTATGTTATACTGTATGT
This sequence comes from Olivaichthys viedmensis, assembly GCA_028565825.1. NCBI lineage: Eukaryota > Metazoa > Chordata > Actinopteri > Siluriformes > Diplomystidae > Olivaichthys > Olivaichthys viedmensis. Next base: position 14,243 of record JAOUQW010055220.1, read on the forward strand.
TATTGTCTCTACTGCTTTCAGGAAAACAGGACAAACCTTTTGACTTTTCTAGTGAAACAGGAAGTAATATAATTTAAGAAATACACATAATCATAATAATTTATTTAGCTTTTTTTATGAGTTGAAGCTCAAATTTGTTTACACATTGTTGGTCAGGGAAGTATTTGTTTCAAATAATTGTTAACATGTGAAAATAAGTCTGAGGTTCATCAAATAAAAATGGCTAAGATCAGAAAGATCAGACTCATAGTAATGTCAGAAAGAAAGAAAAACCTGCAGTTTATCTAAAAAAAAAAAACTCCAGATTTTTTGATGTTTTCAGGGGTCTTGCTTTTTCCCTGTGAAAAAACATTCCAGACCTTTTCAAAATGTATTCCAGATTAATGTTTTTAAACATTCCAGATTTTCTGTGTTCAGTTTTCTTGCTAATTTCTAAAGGTTATTAACTGTTTTCTGAAAATGGAAAACATGACATTCGATATGCATTAGGGAGGCTGCATTAGTGCCGAAAATAAGGGACTGGCTGAAGACAATGAATTTTAAAACCTTCGTGTCTTGAGTCTATATTACTTTGAGAACAGAATATTTAAACATTTTTCTGAATTTCTGGAAATGAGTGCCTTTAAATTCCATATTTTCACACACCTATGCAAGGACCCTTGGGCTCAATTATGACCTACAGTAAAATATGGCATATAACTTACGATATGTTTCTGGCTACTCTGTACCATTTACTTCATTTATTAATATTGAGTTTATTATTTAGTTAAATTCTGTGCTTCACAGTGTAGTTCTAACCCATT
>JAOUQW010055427.1:0-15018 GCA_028565825.1 Olivaichthys viedmensis
TGCAGTAGTCATGCTGGTTCTGTAAACCCAGTACAAAAACGATACAAAGACGCTAGTGTCTAGAGGTGCTAATACATATTAAGGAAGAGTAAGTACATCATAAGGTATGCACTTTGATTTGGCTATAACGAGTTCCACGGCAAGTGCATGGTGAATGGGTTCTTCTCAAATCGTACACTGATGATAAAATGTGCAAATCCTTTTACGCTTCTCTTTCATTCTTTGACACAACAGACGGTAAAGACCAAGACAGAACAAGATAAAATGTTTTTTTTTTTTTACTCTTTCAGTGTAAATTTTCTCTATTGGCATATGAACGGTTATGCATCAGTTCTTTTATGAAACCATAACTTGATGAATTTAAGAAGGCCACAAAGTCCCAACTTAAACATAACTAGCAGCAAATCAATAACAATTTCAAACTCACTTTACAGAAAAAGACACCAAGAAACACCATTTCTTTCTTCGCAAACGTGCAGCAAACGCATTTGATTACAAACAATCAAGACAGTGGGTTTCCCACTTATTTAGCTTTAGGTCATTAACGTGAAAATTCCATTAAAGAAATTAGGAACACTGTATATAAGAGTATGACATGGCCACTTGATTTGTATAGAAAACAACATGGCAGTGGGCTTTAAGAAAAAGAAAAAAAAAGAAAGAAAGTGTTTAAATGGACTGATCTACAGCCTTTTAATAAGCAAGACAATGTCTTTTTCCATACAAAGTGCATACATAAAAAATAAGCAAGTTTTGTGAAAAGTCACCTTTTCAATTTAAGACCAATAATAAAATTGCAGTAACATATTTAAAATACCAACCTCTCAATTTTGGAAGGGTGCATTTAATAAGCTCCCGTCAGTGCTCCCTACATGAGACTTGAACAGATTAGTGGTGTTAGAAAACTGTTTGGTGTGTCGCTGCATTGAATCACTGCATTGTGTGTTTCCTGTGGAACTATGGTACTGAACCAGCGTTCTTCATTTCTCTCCATTCACGTTTACTCATTGACAAATAGGCATGTGCCAATATTAAATCTTCAGATCATAATAGTTGCTTAACCATTGATCACGAGTTGCGAGATTACTCCAATAATGTATTTAAAAAAATTACAGGGTTCGTACAGTGAAACGCAAGCATTTTTTCCAGCACTATTTACGATCAATATTTAAGCTTAATAAACGTCACATGGCTTTGGCAAAAACCTTGCTAGCTGGTTAGCTAATGTTATGCGACGCTGGCAGTTCGTAATTTGCAATGATTCACCATTCGAATGCGTTATAATGCCTTAGGGGGCTATTTGGCACAAATTCTAAATGATAGATGTCAAGATTTCCTTCTTGTACAACCAGAAAAGTATTTTCTGTGTGTTTGGCCCTCGCCAACTTTCATTGTATTGCCAATTTAACTGGAACTGGCAGCCAGGAATAATGTTAGCACGCTGTTTATCATTTTTTACTTGTAGAAGACACCTGTGCAAAAGTCAGAGCACCCTTTTGTTTATTCAGTTTTCAATCAAATGGCCATTCAGTACTTATTGTTAATTATCTGGTGGTAAACAATAATGATTGGAAAATATATTTAACAGAAAAGTCTTTAACACCAAGTACAGTGTGAAATCTGTAAATATTTCATTTGTAATATTGAACTTTTGTTTCACGCTGACTCCATTCATCCAGTTTCACCAAACCAGAACGTTACAGCAGTTTCATGCGAGTGCAGTTCATTTGCATAAATAAGTGATAAAACTATTAGACTGTGTGTTGGAGGCACCAAAAAGGTAATAATGTGTTACTGCACGGCTGTTTGACTGAAATGGAAATGAATGTACTGTAACATTTTCCCCATCATTATTGTTTACCACCAAATCATTAACAATAAATACTGAATGGCCTTTTGATTGAAAACTGAAGAAACCAATGTTTGGTCTCTGACTTTTGCACAGTACTGTATGTCCAGTGCTAGGATCAGATTAAAGAGGCTAACTGCCAACATTATAGTAATTTTTTGCCCTGCTGCCTCAGCGAATTACACACAATTACAAACAATATACACACACACACAAACACACAAGGACAAGGAAAATGTAACTAGTTGCAAAACTACAATACTATGAATTGCTTTTGTTCTCTACTGAACGCTGTTTAATCCACTTATAATGGGGATAAAAAACATTCTCGAGTCTTTTATTCCAAATTAAGAACATTCCAAACCTTAAAAGCATCTTTAAAAATCAAGCATTTTTATGACTTTTAAGCATCTGTGTGAACCCTAAAATGACTACATTGCTAAAACATTATTCCTCAGAATGGAGCGATAGTTGAGATTCACCGCCATGTTCTTTTTTAAGCTTTCATGAAATTCTCGTCTGGTGAACAGAATTATAGGATTGCCCACTCTAATTTCTCCAAAATAATGAACCTTAAAAGACAGCTGTCCTTATGCTGCCTTCTGAATGGGACAGACTTTTATCTCAGGAGCACAAACGCTGCCCAAGAATGGCAGCCTCCTCCAGAATGGAATGTAGGGGTAGGGATGGTATTTTGAAGTGTCCATGATAGCAATATCATGTTGAGTGTTGAATATAGCAGTATATCGTCTAATGGATTATCAGCACATGCCTAAATCTCAACATGGTGCATTTCCTGTAGAACACCACGAGTCTCCATGCCTTTACAATCAAAACTGTAAAGTACCAATAACAAGTTCCTCTCTGGATGCCAAAGAAACACAGTAATCCACTCCTATTCATATGGTGGCATTGAAGAAAATAAGGTGCAATAGAACCTAAATACATAAGACAAGAGGACATGGGAGAAACTTCGGTCTAGAATTTAAACCGTTACTAGTCTGGCACACGAAACGACATTACTGCGTGAAATACATCCAAATTATTTAAGAAATATATATTTTTAATCCTCCTACCAGTCCTAAACAAAGTGCACCAATCAGCAGCATCACTCTTGCCCTTGATTATCAAGCCACACTGTGATTCTCATTAACACATTCACTGTCCATTCCTCTGAACACTGATGGCCTTTTCAATACAGTAACTTTACCAGCTCATCCAGCACAATTCCACATCCTCTACTAGAATTTAGGATTTAGGTTCTGTAGTGGTCAGAATGTTGACATTTCTAACCACAGGACTTCCAGAGAGCCACTGTTAGCCCCGTAAACAAGATTCTTAATGTTTAACTCCTCGGCTCTGTGCTTGGATTGGTTTCTGTCTCACTTTGAATGTCTCACATTCAAATGTGTGAATATAAATATACAAAGATTACAATACACAAAATAGTCAAGCATGTACGACTGCGAGTGTCCTCTTTAGCACTGGCTATCAGTGATCATAAACTGTGTAATTTAAACAGTGAATCCATGAAACCATTCATTTAAATACCAGATGTTAAACGGCAAACTGTCACAACACTTTAAAGTCACCCAAAACTTGCTTTGAAAACAATAATTTTTTCAGATTCTATAAATATACAAATTGGAAACACCCTGAAGATGTACATCGACATGTAGGTAAACCCAGGGGGGCAGGGTTTGGCAGATTGGGTGTCAAACAGTATAAAATCCATTATGTTGGCAAAAAGCACAATTCCCCATAGAGTCATTAAAAATTAGCAGCATTTTCTGACGAGACAATGTTCGAATTGACATTTTTGCCTCCATGTGCATGTTTTATTACAGTTTTATTTCCAGTTATTTTTTTGGTGGCACCTACAACATTTAAAATGCAGTTTTACGTTATTTAATACAGACATTTATTAGGTTTTTCTCCATCTTATGGATTTTGGGTCATAGTTCATCCACAAGCGTGATTTGAAGATGGTGTCATCAGCCAATCGGTGCTCTAAGGACGTAATATTTCAGCGTTTCTAGCGTGGTGACTCAATTGCGACTCAAGGTCATTGGCTCAGATTATGTTCCCAGGAGGTAAGCCCCCGTGGACTGAAGCAGCCTGAGCTCATAAGAAATTTGTAGAAATTCAGACAAACGAAAGCGATGTGGTTTGACTAAGAAAGGTATGAATGCTACCCCCACCCCTAACCCTAACCTTTGTAACTTTTCATAGGACTTGAGTCATGCAAATTGCTATACATTTTCAAGCATGAGAGCATGTTGACTGAAGATGACAACGCCTAGGACTCGTACTTCCTCGTGCTAAGGACTCTTTCCTGTTCGAATAATACCTCCATGGGTAAATCGGTGTTGCATGGCCTGCATATTGGAACATGATAGGAACATGATTTTATGACGCGATAACACTTGCCTGTCACTAACTCAGATTTTCCAACGTTTCTTATACGGAAAACAATTTTCCCCACTTTGACTACTCTGGGCTATCAAATCAATTATAATACAACACTTTTTTTTTTTATTATTACGTTTTGGGTGGCTAAGGTATCAGTGTTGTGTATAAAAAAAAAAAAAAAAAAAAACGAATTCTATTCAATTTACAGTAATAAGAAAAGGGAAAAATAGTTCCTTTTACTCTGTTCGCCACTATTTTACATCTACATTATTTGCACTGTTGACACGATTGATATGAAATTGCTTTCACTCAATCATAAACTCAAATTAAAAATTTCACTCCTGGCCGAGTTTAAAATTGCAGCAAGTATCCCCCCAGCTGTGTAAAGCCACAATCAGAGAATTTGCATAAATTTTAAAGTCAATTCTCATATTCTTTGGTTAGTGATCTTTTACATGTGCTTTATACTATTTTAATCTTACTGTATTTCTTCATGTTATTGACTGCTGATTTTGCCAAATTCAGTGATGAGGTCCATGAAATCCCTGATTGTGACTTTAAAAACAATAAAAATGTACCACTGTAATTCCATTTGATGTCAACCAAGAACCCACATCATCTCACAAATAATCTCACCATTCGCACATCAATGAGTGACTATAAAATAAAAAGGTGCTTCAGATTTTTTTTTTTTAAGAAAGAAAAGAAAACCATTTTGGAGCTTTTCACATATACAAAAGCTTATCTACAACTTCCAAGGTCCTTCACAAGTGCTGTCTCCTCCATCACACACCTCACATTCATCTGACTTCCAGTACAATGTAAACAAATAAACTGCCTAAACAGTAAATGACATGAAGTACACAGCTTATTTACACACTATAGATACTGTACATGTTAGCATGGGTTATATAGTTTGTAATAGCCATTATTGGAACTATATTATACTGAGTTTAACGTTAAAATCTTCTCTTTATATGCAATATTCTTTCTAATGCTCAGAAAGCGAGTCTAGAAGCTGTAAAATCTTGTTTCTCTAATCAGACTTTACACAGTTTCTCCATAAAGACTTTAAAGGTCCACTAAGCGATGCATGTAAAGTTCACCGTGTTGCTAGTTAGTGTCTCAAGTTTTATATATTTCTATTTATTTTGTACTTGTTCCTAAATGATTATATTCATGAGAAGGTGGATGCACGAAGGGCATCTGAAGGAGTGGATCGTGCCTTTGTAGTGTAAAATTACAAGCTATAGGTTTTTAGCGAGCAAACTATTAAGTGTGTTCATATTCTAATGTTTGGCAGCACAGAATGAGCTTTAATATGGAATATTTGTGCAACTAGGATTTGAATTTTGTAAAAGAAATTATATATCAAGGTTTGAAATTGAACTAATTCAAACGGAATTTGTATTTCCATATTTTGAATTCGTATGTAACGCTTTAAAATGGAGTTCAATTCAAAATGCAAATTTACAATAAATCAGATGCACAAAATTCAAATTCACTTTCTAAAATATTTTAAAGATTGATGGATAATAGTCTGTAATTATTCCTAACATTTAGTGTATTCCTAACATATCTGTATATATTATTTTTTATAAATAGTATTACTATACTTTTGGAGATTGTCTACACTCCGTTTGCTAGTCATTGAAGCAGACAAATGTGTTCGTTCATGTTAATTTGGAATTAGTTTTATAATTCAATTATGAATGTTGTGTAAACTGTTTTCTTTAATGACTCCTATAGGCAAGAATTCATTTTGGTGTTTGGTCTGCTGTTATATGAAGTACTTTGCATTGCAGCAAGCAGTGACCATAAGATTTTAGGCAAAATATTACCAATGAGTAGCACTGTAACCAGATTTGCAGCACGTGTTACTGATATTATAAGATGTATATTTTTAATTGCAAATTGTCATGTGTGTTTTATGTGTTGTACCACAGCGGGTAATAGTGTCCTGGTCACTGTTAGGTCTTCCTATACAAAGGGAGGCTGTCATGAATATTTCCTGTTTGTTTCCCGTTTGCCTGGGTCCTGACTAAGCTCCACTTTGTCTTTTTCCCTGATCAGTGGCCGTGTTCGAAATGACATACTACTGTATGTATACTACTCATACTAAACCCCGCCCAGCAGTAATGTAGTACACAGCATGTGAACACCACCAACAATTTCATTACGCCAAAGATACCCACAAGACAGGGATCGAATATTTCCAGTATGCACCAGAGCTATCTTTGTTAAAAAAAAAATATATATATATATAATAAAAAATTATAATTAATGTGGTTAAAACCCCCCAGAAAAGTGTAGTGAAGACATTTGTGATGATAAATATGAATGTATTCTTCTTTTACTTCAATAAATTTCATTTTATGGTTTATTCTGTGTGTAATGATTTTCCAGGAATTATTACTGTATAAATAAAAATATTTATGGAATTGATTGAGAAAAAGGCCACGTTATAATTTTTTTCTTAAATCTTTCTCCTAAAAATGCTTATTCTAAATTGGCTGTGACAGCTTAATACTTCATAATAAAACTTATTTATGCTAATTATCCACTTCTGTGCCAAAATGAAGGCTAGAGCAGTTTTTGGCGGTTTTAAAGCTTTTCTCCGCCGCATCGCTGCATCTTTTTTGGATTTAACCACTAAAAATGAACACGTTTTGGGTCACAGTAACTAAAAATCATCTGCACAAAAACTGAGGGAACTGCGTCCACAAGTGAAGTTGACATGACTGTAGAATACCCAAATTAAAATTCTCCCATACTGCATATTACTACGAGGAACGGTATGTAGTATACAGTATATAAGCATGCCATTTCGAACACAGCCCTTATTTACACTTGGTCTAATTAGTTCACACCTGTTCCTTGCAATTTGTTCTATGTCGCTTTGCAAAGTCATGCATTTATTTCTAATGCAGTCCCAAGCCGTGCTACTTTGTACCTTGTTTCGGTGAGACCTGTTTCTAGTACTCGGTGTTCCTAGTTTCCAAGATTAGTGCCAAGATTTTCTTTTTTCATGAACAGCCATGAGCCTTTACTCACTAACATGTAACATTCTAGGTCTATTATTATTAGGTAATGCTTTTACATTTGTCATTATGATGGACAGAAATTTTATTTAGTGAACCTTTAACGCGGATATCTCAGTGTGACAAAAAGTCAAAAGTGCACTGCAGGCATAATTAAAGACTGTAAAAGAAGGGTGTGTGCCAAATTGTTTGCCAAATATGAATTAGTTTGGAAATCAAACTATCTGTAATAGCTGTTTATGTTATACTTTTTTTTTTAAGCATGGATTAATTTGCTGTAAAATCAACAATCACTTTCCTTTAAAAGTCCAATTCAATTTCCAATTCAAGACACATTTTAAATATAAAATCAATAATAATTTTTTACAATGAAATGAAAATGATGTCCAACATTAGAAATGAGTGAATACATAAAAGGCTACATTTAACTTTAAAAATATAATGTACAATAAATTCTTACAGGTACATGACAAATGTACAAACTTGCAAATGTCTTTAGTTGAATATATTGCTATATTGCTATCCATCTGATGTAAGCAAACAGAAGTTTTAATAAACCAAGTCTGAGGGTTCTGATATTTCATTGCCATATATGGCTGATACAGACAGACAGGTATTTATAAAGTGCTCTTCTGTTAAAAAACAAAAACAAAAAAAAAACTAAGAAAAAAAAGTATGTTTAAACATCTGACAACATCTGGGAGTTTTCATAAAGGATTAAGAAATCATTACATACAGTCTTTATAAGTGCTTTTGCTACGTATACCCTTCTGTACTCACCCCTTATTAACTGCTCCCCCATGCACAGCACAGGTCACCATCACACATCACCACTTTAAGCTTTACACATAAAGGGCCGTATTCAGGAGTTGGCAACTTCATTTGAAAAGATGTCAATAGTTACGCGGGTAAAGTTCAGAGTCGTGCTGAGCATGTGCTTAACTTGATTTTCTGGACGGCCCATTCAGGTTATTGAAATGACCTGTTTACGTGTCTGAGGTTGAGAGGTTTTACTTTTGTAGATATGTCAGGGCAAGAGGTTTTCAACAGCATCTACATTTAAAAAGATTTAAAATAAAATTAATAATAATAATAAATGTCTGACAAAACCGATTGCTTTTTTAAATTCACCCTTCATCTTTTTTTTGGTGTCAATTGCAATATGACGTAGAATAACAGCGCGAGAGAATAAAAAATACAGTTTTGACGAATACGATGATATATAAATCGAAAGGAAAAGATTCAATGAAACATCCAATAGTAGTCTAATATATTGCGAATATATTAAGGTCGATTACCATGATTAGTCTTAGTGCTGATAAACAGGTCATTACGACTAGGATTTTTTTTCTTAATTTACAATAGGTGTTTCACCCACATTAATTGGCTGCCAGTGGACAAAATAGCACTTGATACAGCACATCTTATTTTTTTTGCATAATGAACAAGATGTATTTTGTCAGCACTGGTCTAATATTTTGCGTGATGTTTAAGCAGGGGTGAAAAAACGCTGTATCAGCTGTTGAGAGTTGCAGCAGAAGCGGCTAAACAGGCCACAAAGGGATTTATTATATTTTTTATTTTATGTGCCAATGTACTAAATTGTGCGCACAATGTTAGTTCAATGTGGCCATGGGATACAAAATCGAGGTCATGAAATCGTAAAGTGGTTAAAATGAATAGGGAGACCAAGTACTCATCTGCTACAATTAGGGTACACTTTAAGTAGGAACAGTTCATAATTACTTACTAAGAATCAACGTGCTATATGAAATTCGGTCCTCAAGAGAACTGTTGTCTCCGATACCGTCTCCTTATAATCCCATGATCATTTATTTCATAATGTTATATTCATATATTTAATATTGCCCTCGAATGGCATTCCATAATGTTTTGAGTGTATTTGCAGCCCACAAATACACTCAAGACAGTGGAGCTGGCCCTTGAACTAATATCACGCAAGAAACATCAGTTTAAGTTTAAAGTTATGATCGCGTGTAACTGAGACACGCCTCTGTTTTGGGCAAATTGTCCATAACTGTCCAAATAGCGCACACAGACTTGGGTCTGAATACTGATGTGCACAATGTCTGTGTGAATTAATACTCGTCACTATGCGCCCTTTACTCAACTCTGAATACGGCCCATTGTGTATAATGTGCCTGAGACACACCATCTCATCATACATCATTAACCAATACAACAAAAATGAATGTACGGTTCAAAATAAGGTGCAGGAGTGATTATAAATGCATCATATCTCATCATAACGAGCACACAGGATTTGGTTAACACCATCACGTACCATTGCCACGTTTTCAACTCACGGAATAACTCCTTTCCGTTGCTGCTTGGTCACACGGCGCCCTCTGCTGGCCGGAGTACACAACATACAACATTGGGGGTTCCTCTGCGATCAAACACAGGAAAGTGAGTTGAACTGGGTGTATGAGTGAGGACACAATACTGACGTTTGCTCCAGTCTGCTTCCGGCATCTGCGCGCGCACACACACACACACACACACACACACACACACACACACGTAGGCAGAAAGGACAGGACGTACGGTCTGTAAAGACACTCTTAATGCAGAGAACGTTATTTGCACGAGAAAGGTAGATTTCGTAAGCTTAAACAGCTGTGCATGAGAACTTAACCAGGAGTAGTATTAGGAGTGAATATTGATCATTTATAAAATATCTCTATGAGGAACGAAAAGTCTTTGCTTGTTCAGCATCCACGGGTCAAACAGCGTCCCACACTGTTTAAAAAGCCTGCTACATCATTTAAACTCCTCTAAAGCGGATCCATCCTTCATGTGATCTGCAGATCACATCCGCCACAGAGTCACATGACCTACAGCTTTGGGTTGAAGATACTAAAAAGGAGCTAAAGCACTAAAGCAGCCTCCAGGTTTCCTCCGAAAGCCATTAGTCATTGCTCGAGTTGGAAAACAGGGGAGGAGGAGGAGGAAGGCCACCGATGGAGTGGAGGAGAGAAAGGGAGGGAGGGTGCGGAGCCCTTTCGGCCCCCGGGGTCACATCGAGCCCAGCAGGGCTGCTATCATCTCCTAAAGGGCTGCTGAGCCTGAAGCACTTCTCTTTGTGAGCCTTGAGCATGTTGGAGAAGCGGAAGCGCTGGCCGCACACGTCACACGGGTACGGCTTCTCGCCCGTGTGCGTGCGCCGGTGCCTCTTCATGTTGGGTCGGCTGGTGAAGCTCTTCCCACAGATCTCGCAGATATACGGCTTCTCTCCTGAAAAGAGGAAAAAAGACAACAACGTTTTTTTTATTACTTCCTAGTTATCCTCACTTCAAGCTCCGCCTTGTCCACACCTATTGCCTATGCCTTGCTCTGTTGTAATCTCTACCTGTGCATATCGTCGCTGTCCAATGAAAAACATGTATGTCTAAAATTCTAAATTTTCAGGCACATGAAAAAACACTTTTTCATATCATTAATCATACACAGTAAATCCGAAATTCACAGTGTGATGTGTCAGCTTTTCATTGATCATTTAGATGTTATCTGCTGTGGGGTAGACGGAGGTTTTTGCCCACATTCCATATATGATAAAAAAGTAAAAAAACGCAAAAAGTGAGAGATACATGTTTTTGGACAGCGACGATATACAAGCTAGCTTTTGAGACGTCTCTTAAAATGACCAATGGCCTAGTAAGAGCCCTAAGGAGACACGACTTCTAATGTTTAGGACAGACACTAATTTCTAGTTTCATGTTTCCTAGCTCTAGTCTCCTGGTGTCATAGTCCAAGTAGTGTTTATAATGTCTTCTGATGTTTTCTGACGACCTGTGTTTTGACCCCAGCCATGTATTTGGATGGCGGTTCCTGGACACTCCCTAATAAAGACACTTTATTAATGTCCTACGAACTCTGGTTAATGTTTATAACAGCACATTCCATTTTGTGATTGTAGTTCATGGCCTCCATTGTAAACCACAGAGTAATCGCTTAGGGAAGAACAGCATGCTTTAAGATATCTGTGATAACCTCACTGTTTTACAGTCAGAATGTTTAGAACTGTTGTACTAGGACATTTTCCTGTGTATAGTTCTTGCTTTCCCTTCAGCAACCTTAAAGATATTGCCAAATTTCTCAGCATATGATGACATAAAACATTACACGCAAAGATTTCTGTAATAGCAAGAGCAGTTACCAGTGTGGGTCTTCATGTGCTCGTCAAAGTACTGCTTCATGTTGAAGTCTTTGCCGCACCACTGGCACATGAACTGTTTGTGGCCGATGTGGATGCTCATGTGAGAGCGAAGCTGGTACTTATACTGGAACCTTTCACTGCAGTTCTGCATCAGCAAAAGACAGATTTATGAGTTAGATTTACATTCCAACAAAGTCAACAGCTGGGCGAGAACCTCTAGGGGCACCATTAGTGCGTTCGCCTCGTCTAAACTTTGCTTTCTATGCACAAATCTACACGGACCAGGGACCAGTTTCCCAAAAGTACCGTAAAGTTAAGATCCTCTTAACTGGAAGAGAGCGTGTTCAGTGTGATGCTCGCTCTACCATTTAATGATGATCTTTGTGCTGCAATGCTTTTGGGAAACTCAGTCCAGAAAAACAAAAAGGTTTAATTCTAAATGTGGATGTATGATGATTTCCTAAAAGCTCCTTTTAAATTGAAAAAACATCTGTATATGCACAAAAAGTGTTCCTAAATCCTTCCTACCTATGGCCTGTTTATTAATCGCAAATCATCTTAAACATCGACTCCACCCAGACAACACCCACAAATATCCTTACATGTTGGGACACAAGCCTTATTTATGCGTGGTTAGTAATTACTCATGGTAATTTGTTTGTTAAAATGGTTTAAAAGGATCTCAGCTCTATAGCTGATAGTGACAAATAAGGCATTTAATACAGTAAGTGAAAAAGTGTATTCGATCTCAGAAAACTGGCTCTGTGCGTAATGTGCCACTGGCGACGGTACTCTAAAAGCGCGAGTACAGACATGGCCCGCTCGCTCACTCGTTCTTTTTCATTCGTTCGTTCGTTCACTCGTTCTTTTTCATTCGTTCGTTCACTCGTTCTTTTTCATTCGTTCGTTTGTTCACTCGTTCTTTTTCATTCGTTCGTTCACTCGTTCTTTTTCATTCGTTCGTTCACTCATTCTTTTTCATTCGTTCGTTCACTCGTTCTTTTTCATTCATTCGTTTGTTTCTTTTTACCCATTTAGTTATTGAAAATGTAATATTCAGTACAAATCTTTTGTTTGTTCCTGGCTCTTAACTGTGTTTTCCTCTGGAACATTTTAAATGTCTTTTGCATATTTTCATGCTTTGGTTTTCCTTACATATTCATAATCAACATTAAACTTCATTAGTTAAATCATTCAATCGTTCATTCACTTATCACACACTGGCACTGACAAAGTCCCCAATCAGGAAAAAAGCAAGCATACACCAGCATTACAGTGCATGAGCACAAAAATAAATAAATATCGTACACATACTTTTCAGTTTGCGTAGGTATAAGAACATTTACATGTCAGTTACAGGTTTCAAAAATCCCGATTTGTACGTCACTTTTAACGCAAGATCCAATCCATGGAATTTAGGATCAAACCTGATCATACAAACGTTTTATAAATGAGGCCCAGTTATTTTGCAGTTGTTTGAGTGCATGTGCTGTATTTGAACTGCGCCATGTGGATAAACCCATCAGGGTTTGATTTGAGCGGACTAAATAATGCATACAAAGCCCCTTAGCAAAACATTTTCATATTGCTAAAACATCCTTAGACTGCAAACTATGCCTGACAACGAACTGTATTTCCCATATGACTTTCTGTACATTACATTTTTCTATGATAGCTAATATAAACTACACATGAGCTCAGCACTTTGTGCATCTAAAACTCACCTCACACCTGAAGGGTTTTTCCCCGGAGTGCTGTAGAGAGTGCACCTTCAGAGACATGCTGCGCTTAAACGACTTCCCGCACGTCTCGCACGTAAACGGCATGTCCTTCGTGTGGGCTGCAGGCAAGGAGACACACCTCTGCGTTCTTATACATGTCTACTGCATATCAAATGTACAGCGCATTCCCCACATAACATAGAAAAGCTTACAGGATAAAACTGCATGTATTAAGAGTCAATTTGTTCAGTCAGTTTGATATTTCCCACAAAAATAAGGAATAAAATCATTTGTTCATTTCTATTACACTACAGTATAAATAAACTGCAATTGCAATTTGCCACGCAGGCAGCAGAAGACTGTAATAATTCCATGCTGCCCCTTTAATTAACTAAACTAATTTGCAACATTGCCATGCAATGGATCTTTAAAAAAAATTCCGGCCCAGAAATGAGCTCCGCCCCCATCCGGAACTCAACTCAGCTCTGTCCCTTTTCTTTAAAAGGCGGCTCACGAGGCATACATAGTCTCAACAGAGGGGGACGCTGAAGGCTTGTCAATGGTTTCCTTGCAATTGCAATTTGCCTCGCAGGTCGCAGACGACTCTAAAAAATTACGCACTGCTTCTTTAATTCACCTTCAGTAGGTCAGGACTTGTGAGCCGTACTCACCCACCATGTGCTTCCTGACATGCGCCATCGTGTAGAACTTCTTCTCACACACCTCGCAGGAGAACTTCTTCTCTGCGTAGCCGTGGACGACCTTGTTGTGCTCGTGCAGGGACCACAGCTTCTTAAACGCTTTCCCACATGTCACGCACTGCAAGTTTAAAAATCATAATTCTTTGTGTGTCGCAATGTTTTTTAAATCAGGCTGCATTCTGCCATTTCTACGAATGTCACCTTCACTATAACAGAAAGTAATCAATACCAATCAACCAATAATGAATGCACTTTAAAAATGAAATCAAATTTAAAAATCGGAATTCAAAAAGAAGCAATTTTCTAAATGGCACCAGAGACGCTCTCTGGCTCTCCGGGCTGAGCTAATGTATGGGCCACTATTTGCAGCCTAAGCATTTCCATAGTGGCAGAGTTCGAACGGGAGATGACTCGGCACTCCGGCATTAATGACCCCATCCAGCTGTTCTCACATCACCCTCATCTCATCTCCCATCTCTCATCTCTCTCTCACACACACACACACACACACAGGAGTGTGTCTCTCTCCGCCATACAGCGAGACAGAGAGTGACGTACCGGTGGAAAGAAGGAGACAGAATACATACAGTACACCAGAAATACCTTGTGCAAGCATTTCCCCAAGAGACTGTGTGAAGATTATGTGAAGGATTTGGGTAGAGAATTTACAGGTGTGGTTTTATAGAGAGCGAGTTTGCTTACATGCACACTAATAATCCGAATTTGAATTTTACGTCATGTCATTTCTTTAACACAGAAATACAATTATTGAGTGTACCATGGACCCGGAGCTTTCCCATGATCATGTAAACACGTTGATCATTATTGCCAAGATTAGATAATTTTTTTGCAGTTATTAGATTATTTTGTACATGTAAACAGATTCATTGAGTTCATTGATTTATTCGACTGTGGGTGGACAATATCGTCATTTTCAATGTCAAAAAAGATCAGCACCGACCTTAAAGGAACATTCCAGGATTTTTTAACCTAATCGCTATTTAACACATCTGCAGAGTACGTGCGATTACCAACAGCAAAAATTCCATCACATTTCTCTGAACTGAGAAAAGAACAGAAAACGTGTTTACTGGAATCACTTATAATGGAAGTC
>JAOUQW010055442.1:0-15017 GCA_028565825.1 Olivaichthys viedmensis
CTCAAGGGCCCAACAGTGGCAGCTTGGCGGAGCTGAGGCTTGAACCCACGACCTTCTGATCAGTAGCCCAGTGCCCTCACCACTGAGCCACCACTGCCCCCAGCTGATGACTTTGCCAATATTGCCAGAGAGGATTAATAAACTCGGCCAAATCATTTCCTCCTACCTCTATTACGACACTGCATTCACCCCCTCCCTTCTCCTTAACATGCTTTTCTCCTCTTTCAATCCCACCACTTGTCCGCTGGAGCCCATCCCATCCACAATGCTCCAGACTCCTTCTCAAGACCTCCTCCCCTTCAGCACTTTCACTGCCACTGCCCACAGAACACCATTTCATTTTGTTAATATTTCACTAGAAAATTGATACATCATTTAAAATAAAAGTATGCCATAAACTAAATTGATTTAGAGCCCTTTTTGAACATGAGACACGAGTCATTTAGCTAAAAACTTTAAACATATGTTTCAATAGACTTATGTTAGGCAACCAAAAGCAGAACATGGGATCTTAATTTTAAAAAGTTTTTTCTTTTTTTATATGTAAATATTGTAAAAGCTTTACTAAACTACAAAACTACAGCCTCTGTTCAGACACGGCGTTTAAGGAGCCATTTACACTCTTTTGTAATGAAAGCACAAAATGCTGATTTATTGACACACTTCGAGAGAAACCACAAAGAAAAAGCTTTTCATGGACAAGTCATTGTAGGGAAACATGGGGTTGTCATTTTTTAGTCCGTCATATTTCTTGAATCAAATAACTCTTAAGGCCGAATCCAATCCAAGCATAGAACTGTTACCCTAGCTGACCTAAGTGGTACAAGTGTCACAAGACTTGAATTTCCACCAATTTGACTAGAAAAATGCAAGATCGTTGTAGAGGGAACAGAGAGTCACAGCTAAAAACACTCAGACAACTAAACAAGGCTTGCAGTAAGTGTTGGTACAAAGTCACACAAGATGTGAGATGAGAGATGTGTACAGAGTGATGCACAAAGTCACAAAGCAGTCAGTTAAACCATGAATGATACAATCTTACAAGTCGAAGACTAACTTCTAATAGAGTGCCAAGTGACACATCATGGGTTACATCACATCAATGGGTAACAGGACAGTAGAAGACAGCACACATGTTCACTCACACACTCACACAAAGAGTGCTGAGTGTTTTGGCTTATTTATGTGACTGACTGTCATAGCATATGCCTACCATTCAAAGCAGTTCTCCAAAGAATGGCTGAACTGGTGGATTTATGGGTCATTTTGAGACCTGAGCAAGAGAACTAGTGATACTACAATACCTCATGATGCCAAAGCTTTGAGAGCATTCATCATGTGCTAAAAATACTATCCCATACTAGGTCTAGCAATGCATTTACTCAAGCATGAGGAGAGTGAACAGAGGACAGACACGATGCAACACCACTTCCTCCACACAGAGCATGTTCAATGGCAGTGTGGGAAAACTGGAAAGTGCCTAAAAATCCAGATTGTATTCCACTCTACCCCATTTTCCAATAGAGAAGGGGGGGAATAAATGCATTTAAAAAAATAATAATTAAAAAACCCACAGACCTAGGTATAGTAAAGTGATTCAGTGGCTAGATTGTGTTGCCACTGTTTTTGTGAACAGAGTCAACACATCTAATTCATTCAGAATCGTTATTTGTAAAATATGGAGCATTTCAGGAAATAAGTATTTTAGAGTTAGTTAGGGACCAAAGCTGAATGTTAACACCATGCAGTCCCTACTTCTTAGTCACCAGTGCTGGCTTTGTGCTAAAGGGTGTGGTGCTACAAAAAGACTTGTGTAATAAAAATCTAATTCAGTTTTACACTTGTTATATTTATAAAAATAAAAATAAAAACACCACATGCCATTTATACACGTACTCACTGAACACGTATTCAAGTCAATGTCCATCATCAAATATTGAGCCATGACATAACCCGATATCAAATCTGTGCTCTTTTGTTGCAATTTCTGCTACTTTTGGTCATGTGTTTTTAGTTTCATGTCCTTTCCTACCTCCATTACCCAACAGTAATAACCTTTGCAATTCCAGGTGAATTACATTGCTTGGGCTATATTAATAAATACGCCAGGGGTTTGTGCGAATTCAGAGACAGCTGAAGAAACAGACTGCAAAGAAATGCATTTGTCACATTTTTAAATATACTCAGACATTTTTATACATCTCCCTAAGGGAAAATGTCTGGAACCTGCAAAATGTATTGTGAAGGATGCACCCATTTTGTTGCACAGCTGGACAATTGTAACATTAATCAGGTTATGACCTGAATGCAGTATGTTATTTCCTACCTCCTTTTACCAACAGTTATTACCTTTGCAGTTACATTCCAGGTGAATTACATAGCTCTGGTAACGTTAATAAGTACATCCAGGGTTTGCCGAAATTCAGCAAAGAAAGCTGAAGAAACAAATAGCATAAAAAGGCATCCATCAAATGTTTAATATACTCAGCTATTTTTATTCATGTCCCAAAGGGGAAATGTCTTGGTACTGCAAAATCGAATACAAAGAAGCACAGATTTTGTTCCACAGCTGGATATCTTTTGGTCATCCAGCTAAAGGTGCATTGTTTAAAAATGTTTCTAGACCTATAATAATTATATGTTCTGCAGTATTGCCATGCACGGAGTTAGTTTCTTCATTTCAGCCACCGTTTCCATTTTCTGGCCTGTAAATTAGCTCCGCCCCCAGCCGGGAACACAGTTACTCAGCTCTCCCCCTTTTTATATTTGACATTATATAATAGATTATCGGCCTACAGTACCTGGAAGGTATAGTGTGAGAAAGACTACACACAGCTAAAAGCCTTTGTAAGATATACTTTAGCTGTACAGCTCATACCTACATGGCAGTTATGTATATAAAACGTGCAGCTCACATCACAGAGGCACTCACTGCTCGCAGGAATGCCTTATAAGGCTTTATGCGTCATGATGAAAGACAGACTCTTAAGGTGATTACCTTGGTGAGGCTGTACCCTGCAGAATACCTCTTAAAAAGAAGTCCCAGAGTGTGATAAAGAAATAAAAGCTTGAAGGAAATAAGATGGAAGGGAGCAAAATTACCTGCCAGTGTTCATTCAACATACATATTACTGTTAAACACCACGTGCTTAAAAGTTTACAAATCTCAAAGTGATAGATAAGCAAATCATGTCAGAGAAATAGCAGATTTCTTGCAATCATACCAAATATTCAATAAAAAGGAAGTTGATGTATCATAAAGTGTGTCTGAAATGTAATGCCTCTTGAGGATCTTATTCAGTTGAACTGTTGCCCAATGACAATTTTTATTAAAATACAACATTGTAACATATTGTAAACTGTGATAATCATAATATAAAAATGTAATATTTAACACATGCATTGCATGGTGTTAAATAAATGTGCAATGGGATATAACATACCAGATCAAGTACTGCACTAACAGTGTTACAGGGACTAAAGGACATGTCGATTGCCCAGCAAGTCATTGATCATATAGGCATCTAAGCACTAATCGCACAGTAAACACACACACACACACACACACCAAAGCTTTTTTTTTTTGGGACGTTGTTCTTATTTAAAAAGCCCCTCTTGGTAAAGATCTAAAAGCTGGTCTGCGAATTGTACTGATTTCTGATTCAGGGTTTAAAATGTTTAGATTCTGATCACAAAGGCCCCAAAAGCAAATAACTGTTGTTAAAACAAGAAACTGTTTTGTTTTTCTGCAGATCAGTATTTCATCCGTCCCCTGAGGCATTAAACTTGACCGTCTTAGGGCAACAATAACCGAGCTAAAGAACTGAGATTTCCCTTTACATGCAACAGTCTGATTGTAAACAGAATTCAATGGGCAATGATCTTAGTACTGTTAACTGCATCCTATCCTTTTACCAAACCCTCATGGATTCTGAAAACACACCATTGAAACTAACTGAAGAGATCCAACATGCAACGTGAAAATCAAAACACCCCGGTACTTCTGTACCTTTCAGTGAATAGTGTGTTCACTTCAGAGGAACGGTGCTATGCAAATATTTTCTCTCTCGTTCTTTCTCTGTTCTCTCTTGCTTCCTTGAAAAGGCATTTCTCCCTTATTCTGTGTACATAAAAAGCCCTTGCCTTTGTTCTGTTTTCCGGCTATTAGTGAAACACTGAAGGGTGGAGCCCTACTAAAATAGAGAGAGAGACATGAGAGAGAGAAACCCATGCAAAGAAAGATTGGAAGAGAGAAACAAGATCTGTCGCCTCGTTTTCCCATCTGTCTTGCAGCTCTTTGGGTGTGAGGACAGGAAGGAGAGAAAGAGGAGTGTGTCCTCTGTGCATGTCTGCACGCGCTTTTAGACCCCACCCACCATCATATTGCAGCATTAAACACACACTCACTATCCTTCTAGTCAAATAGCCATACTTGACAGAACGTCACCCCCCTCACACACGCACACATAGCGTACCTCTGCCGTAGTGCTAATCACTATGCCACACACATGCAGTGATGGGAAAAGGACAGTTAGTGAGACTGCGCAGATGGAAGCGTGCAAGTGTGTGTGGGAGATCATGAAGAGTGGCGTATAGGAGAGGCATAAGCATATGCATAATTTTCACTTCCTTACAATTATAATATTTTCTCAATTAAGAAATGTATTTTTTGGTTAGCTTATTTCAGAGCACGTGCGAGTGTGTGTATTGGGATTGCAGTAACTGAGAAGGTCAAGTCTTTTACCTGAACCACGCCTTTAATGTGCAATCAACATACACACTGCCCTGCTGCAACACACACATTTTTATGCTCGTTTACATGGTAATGGAGATCACTATTGATGTGGAAAGGACGGCTAGAAAAAGATAAAAGACTGATTTTAACAGTGGGATTAATTGTAACACTACATTTAAGCACCCAGTATGGATCCATATGCTATGTCCATCTATTGAGTGTATAGGCTCACTGGTGTGTAAACAGATGGGCAGAATTATGTGGTCTCTCACGAAACTAATTAATAATAAAAAGACCAGTCTCTTTCTGCCCTAGCAGAAGTAGTCGATACGTTGACCGAGTGAAAGAGAAAGAGAAATATAGGGAAAGAGACTTCGAGAGACAAAGAAAGTATCTATGCAGGTGACAGAAAAAATAAATAAATGTGTGAGTATGGATGTGTGAGAGTGTGTGCGAAAGGCTAAGACAGATGGAGCGGGAGAAAGACTTGCAGAGAGAGAGAGCTAGAAATAACTGCAATGCAGAGACCCGCAGAGCTTCTGTCCAGCTTGCATATGCCTGTGTTCAGTCTAACCGGTAAAAGCCTACATGATGGTCTACATATCGAGGTACACATTTACCTGGAGGTTGAGTGGACTCATTCATAGTGACATGATCAAAAGCAACATATCACAGAAAAATCTGCCATTTTGAACAAATCCCTAATTGGTCATTTCACAACGCAAAACAGGAGAAAACATAAGCAAACAGACAGCAGTGTATGGCACCTTAGGTTAGAACTGCAGAACAAAGAGCCAAATTTGGAGTCAAAGTGTAGAACAATCATAGCGCTTTACCTCTGACAAGGTTCTGGTGCTGGTTTGAGCTAGGTTTGAAAGTTAGATGAAGGCAAAAAAAACAAAAAAAAAAAACAGCAAATTTAACATTACAATGATGAATCAATGGTCTGAGGAAAAAAAACATTTTACTTAAATGAAACAAACCTAATGCTTACACTAACAAAACTGTGAGCAGCTACACACTAGAAATGACTAGATGCAATAAAAAACATGCATCTTTCATCTGGTGCATAAACCTTGTCTTTGACCATGTCCTTGTGCTGTGTATAAATTTTTTCATTTGACTTTGGATGGTAAAATACATTTTCAAAACAAGTACAACTAAAGTAAAACCCTTTCATGAGTAAACCCCCACATCTGATTAAAGCTTGGCATTTAAACCGGTTATGAATGACGCTGATGTAGGGTGGGTTTACACTGCATGAGCTCCGAAGGGATTGCGGTGTCGGGAGAACAGTTATGAGCCAGTCTCCCTGACAGTCGTACGCAGGAAGTGTGTTATTTGCAAGTGGCGGTTTACTATTTAAAGCATACTATTTACATGCTTTCAAATAAATATTTACCATTAGATGGTGCGATTCTGTATTGTCTTCCTTAGATGTGGCCACAATAAAAAAAAAAAAAAATCCTCATCTCCTCTGCACCTCTGCTCCAACCCACCTGATTCTCGTCATTAAGAGCTTGACAAGTAGTTGAATCAGGTGTTAAACTTAATTATTTTTAGCAGGCTTAGTGTAATTGCTTCAACAAGCCTGTGCCTTGCAATTTCAAGTCCATCAACCACGATGTGTCCTTAAATCTAATATCTGGCCAAGCTTGTTATGAAGTTATTCAGCTACAACAAACAGGTGGGTAAAATTCCTGCAAACACAAAAGATGTTGCAGTTGTTAGTGCTGAATTCTCTCAATTACACGCACTTGCAATGACAGCAGATGAATGCAGGCCAATAATGGAGTTAAGGTAATGGCAAAAGTATTGTGAGCCAAAGGTGGCCCAAATGTAAGCAGCAACATTTAATGCTGTGGAATTTTTAGCCAAAAGCGAGTTAAGTTCTGGTCCATATCATGCTGATTATATTGCCTCATCAAGGTTGGGAGCTGTTGCTGTATTCTGGGTGTCAGATTCGGATGAGTTCATAGTCAGTGTCAATGTGTAGGCCAGTTAGTCACTGTCTCAGTATAAATGATGCATGCGGTCATTGGGAGCATAGATGACTACCTCTCCATCAATACAAAGCAATGCAACAAAAACATGGGCATACAGTATATACATATAATCCACTTACAACATCCTAACATCTTTGCCCTGGCAGTTTCACACCAATTTACACCTCCAGACGCCCTCCAGACGCCTGTGACTATTTTAATGTTTTATAGGTGATAATCACAGACAGGTTTAAATGGAATGAATTTTCCACCATTCACTAGAACTGATGAAATCCCTTGAATGAGTGGCAAACTTACCACGACTGGATATTTCAAAATGAATAATAACCAAAAACCTTCACAGCCGTTGTTACGATCCGACATTCAGCCAGGTCATAAACAAACGGAGGCAACAAGTGGAGTCAATTACAAATTATTTTATTTTAGTAACACCTAGTTAAAAGATTTGCAAATCTAGTGATCGAAAAGGCACAAGACCCTCATGGTGCACACAGAGCCATTCCAAAACGGACCTCCGTCTACTCCAAATCTCCTCTCCAACACACAAGCCAAACTGAACGCCTGAAAGAGAGAGACACAAACCCCGTGCCCCCCCTACTAGGGAGAGGCCGAGGAAGAGACACAAACGAGCTTAAATCAGGCACCTGCGTGCAGGCGTATCTAATTTCTAGTGGCAAATCGTTAACACTCCGCCCCGCTAATTAACCCGCATGATGACGCTGAAATAACCTAGATGGCCAAGAGGATCATCCCAGCCGTACGTCGGGTGCACAAAACTGAGCAGTTAGCATTCTCTTCCATAGTCCTATGACAGCTTTCAAAAGATGTCACACATAATTTCTAGCTCTGAGGCTTCGAAAGAAGTCTACCCATTCGATAGAAAGAAGACCTGATGCAGATAGAGATCAGCTAGAGGAAAGTTATGGGAGCGTTCTCACCATCTGGATGGGCGTTTTGCAGAGGTCTCTCTCAGTGACGAGTCTCTCCTGGTCTGTGACATACAGGCCTTTCTGGGCGAGGGCCTGGATGACCCCATTGTGACCCAGGAGGGGTCGAGCAGCATCGCTGCGCAGGATCAGACTGCCAGCCCTGCAGTAGAGCTCGGCTGACAGCAGCAGGGACGCCACCGGAGGTTTCAGATGCTCCTGCTCATATTGATCCTTATAAAACGGTTTTTCCAGCTCCACTGGAATACTGTCTAAACAGATGCACACACAAAGAGGAAAACAGGTGATTAGTAAGAGAGACAGACAAAGACACATTCAGACAGGGGATACAGAAGAGGGAGAGGCAAATATATCAAAAACCAATACTTTGTCAAGTTCAAAAATAGAGTCTCTGCAATCTGAAATGGAAATTTAAATACTGTTAGGGGAGGGACAAAGCTGCTTTGGTAAGATAATATGCACAAGAATGGCATGGTTTGAGGGAAGGAGATATTACCACAGGTGATAACACTAGCTTATCTTTTTTGTTTATACATCATCTCTGTCCATATGCATACATTTGGACACATGCATTCAGATACCATCTAAAATAATCTTATTCGATTTATTAATTGACTGATAACTAATTTGGCGACACATATAGGGGCAATAGAGTGAGACCACTGTCGTGAACCGACAGTCACCAATTCATGTCTAAAAAAAAGTTTACAAAATAAAATAACGAATTACAGCAGTTCTCCAGTCCGAGTTGAGATACAAAATTAGACAGGATCTGCACACAATCATTCCTCCAAGTTTATGAGGTGCTAGTAACACCTACTGTTTGATAGAGAACACCCATCAGTAAATCAATACACAAAGTCATTATGCTATGTAATGCAAGTGTATTTATGGCTTTCCCATCCATAGATCACAGGCCAGAAAGCCCCAGAGCTGAGTAAATGTGCTGGTCTGCACAGCTCAGTCATTAACTGATACTGCAATTAGCTGCAAGCTAAATGGCACTCAGGTTAACACATAGTCCTGCAAAGAATAGGGTTTCCTATTCGATTCTATGTTTTTCAGGGTTTGTATAGCTGTTCTAAAGTGAAAATTAACCATTTTCTCAGCACTTTCAAGGTAGATAATCAACATTTGCACTCAATATACACATGGCTTTGATGTAAACAGGAGAGTTTAAAGAAAAGTTTAGAATACTGCTACATTTCTAACTGCAAGAATAACGTCAGATGATGAATGCCTTAAAAACATTGCTACCTAGTTAGTTAACGTTACACTAGCTGTCAGCTTGTAATTTATGATTTTTTTTCAGTGCTCAAACGAGTTATTGTTGCCTTTGTAAACTATTTAGCACAAATCATACATGTCAATGTTGATTTCTTTCTTGCAGAACTTGCAATATGCCAACAGTGCATACAGTCCTTGTGGTTACCACAGCCTGTAACTTTAAAGCCAGTTTAAGTTGATCTTCCAGCCAGGCATGATGGTGTAATGCTCGTGAGGAGGTGATGGTTCAATATGAGTTTCAGATTGAAGAGGCTGACGGCTAACATCTAACACCATCAATAGAACTTATTTGGCACCGCAGGCTCAGTGGAACGCAAGTAGTTCACTTATAATGGGGGGGGTAAAAAATAAAATAGAATAAAAAGTATATTCCTGTCTTTTATTCAGAAATAAGCACATTAAAAAATAATAATACTTTTGAAAGCAACCATTTTTAAAAAACTTACAAGCATCTGTACAAAACCCATTTTTTCCTATTCTATTTTCACTTGCATCTTGGTCATCCAGCGCTAATTTCTGACACTCTGAGCTAATGGCAGTGAGAGGTTTTCCAGCTGATCATGGCAGAGAGACAGTATTTTCTCCTAATCTCATTACCACACAGTAAATCTGATTTAGAGAATCTCTCCAGAACAGCTTCACACATGCCCACAGACATGACACATGCACACTGTACCATTTATGCAGACATACACTTATACATTCAACAGCCACACACAAGTACACATCTTTTCACAAGTAAACTAAAACCTTTAACAACTGCATGGAAAACTTTGTAAGGGCGCAACAGATGTTAAATGGCAGCTAAAAAGCTGTAAAATCTGAGTTTAGAAAGCAAATTTAGTCAAATTCATTGTCTCACTGCTTCCGTACGAGTGTGGATTGCTGCTTTTTTGGGGGGGTTATTTCCTTTGAGAGAGTGCGTGTACAAAACCTGATATTGTGAACAATAATGAGTCCCCAAAACCATGTTGACCACTACAATCTTGATATAGCGGAGCTTTTCTTCATCTCTATTTGTAAAGCATTGTTAGAGGTGTGCATGTCATTTATAAAACACGATAGGCTACCATTTAAAGAACAGACACACCAGGAAAAACAGTATTTCTACATTGTTTTGATAAACCACTGAAATCTAAGCGTGAACCTCTTACCATCTTTGTTAAACATTCTAGCAGTTTCTCTAATCGAATACAATACTTGGACTGCCACTGCAGCGTTATATTGCAAACGGAAAGTTCAGACCCTTTCAGGTTTTCCAACTTTTATGTTTCAGACTCATCTTAATGGATTCAACTCATTTCTCAATCTACACACAATACTACACAATGACAAAGCAAAGACAGGTTTTTGGAATGTCTTGTAAATTTATTAAAAATAAAAGTTTCTCCCATTTTTCTTGGCAGAACCATTCGAGCTCAGCCAGGTTGGATGCTTGAGCCATTTTCAGGTCTCTCCAGTGATGAGCTATTGGGTTCAGGTCCGGACTCTGGCTGGGGCACTCCAGGACTTTCACAGAGTTTTATGACTGAGTATATGACTGTTCACTGTAGTGATTTATAATCTCACTATCGGGTATCACCCAGAAGAGGATGGGTTCCCTCTTGAGTCTGGTACCTCTCAAGGTTTCTTACTCATGTAATCTCAGAGAGTTTTTCCTTGCCACTGTCGCCTCTGGTTTCCTCATTAAGGATCTAGATCTAAATGTGATGGGGAATCCATCACTGTATGCACTCTGGCACTGCTAGACCCTGCTCCTGCCATGCTCTCACACTAATGCACTGCTGTTGTAACCAAAGTACCCTCATAGTACGTTTCTCCAACACAAGCTGATGATGAACAATTTATCTTATTAATTACTGATACTTCAACAGGACTCATCTTTAATGTACGATTAATTAAAGGGCTCCTCTGAAAATAACAAAATGTCCACCTGTGCTGAAGTGTGAATGTCTATGTTTCATGGTGGTGCAAAAACTACCTACAGACCTACAGCGTGAGGCCAATCCTGGGTGGTGTAACAAAACAGTGCTGGTCTGTGTCATGGTGCTGTTACCTCATCCATACAATCACCTTAAGTATACAGACCCACTACACTCTCTGGCTCTTGTCTGAATCAGACTATAGCAGTGTCGCGGGGATGTTCCAGAGGTAGCCATGTTGGTTTATCTCTGCTACAGAAGTTGATGAAAAGTTAGTCTAATAAGCAGATAGAACTCCTTGCTCTTCCTCTAAAATAGTGCAAGTGGAATTGTGTTAATGTCCACTGTAAGTAAAAGTGGGAACTGTCAGAGACAGCACCCTGATCAACAGCAATAATATATAGTAGCTCTGATAAGCACTCAATGAGGTCTGACAAACCTACAGAGTAAGACAGTTCATGTATAAACGTAAGAAGTGTGTGTGCTCTGACAAGGTGGTGGCTACTGAGGGGGTCTGGTGATTCTCCCACAAACAGGACATCAGCCCTGGACACATGCACACAACTAGTTGTGGCCCTGAATGCAGAAAACGGCAGCATTGATGAGAGTCTGGTCCCGCTTCCCTACACATTCACTCACACTGACATGTAGGGAACACCACATGGGCATTCACCCCACCATACACATTGACAACCACCCATACAAAAAAGCAGAAATAGACATGCCAGGATAAAGGCTACAATGCCACTTTAAAAAAATGCACACAAATGTATTATTAGCACATAACATGCCCTACCAGAGGGACAAAAAGCATTGACCATTGTTATACTATATACAAAGATGGCTATAAGGCCATCTCTCTGCCCCCATTTGGTAAATCGAACCACAATGTCATCTTCCTCATGCCAAAATATAAACAAAGGTTGAAATAGGTAGCTCCGGTGACGAGGAAGGTCAAGTTCTGGTCCGACCAATCAGATTTCATACTTCCAGGCGCACTGGGTAGTGCTGACTGGACATGTTTCAGGTCAGCGCCGATGAAATCAATATGTTCACGGAACTGGTGACTGGGTTCATCGGAACACTGATGGATCAAATTGTCCCAACGGTTACCGTCCAAACTTATTCAAACCATGAACCATGGATCAATAACCTCGCACTCGAGTCCGGCGATATGAGTGCGTACACAAAAAGGCGTCCTACGATCTGAGGAAAGCAGTGAAGGCAGCTAAAGGGGGCTACAGGCACAATCTGGAATCTCAGTTCCAGCAGAACAATACCAGACACATGTGGAAAGGACTGAGAACAATAACAGACTTTAAGGGGCAATCATCACAGAGGGTGTGGTGTGTGCTGATGTCTCTCTGGCAGAGAATTTGAACTCCTTCAATGCGTGTTTCAAGGCTATTAATGATAACGTTATCATTAGCGACTGTGCTAGCATTATTCAACAGGCTAATGCAGAAGGGTGAAATATGCTCATCGATGATGATACTGATTGCTGAGGCACGCCTGCTAACGTTCACAGAATGTGAAGTCAAGCGCACCCTCAGGAGAGCGAATACACGGAAAGCTGCAGGGCCTGACAAAAAAACCCCCAAAAAACCACAGGGGTCCCCAAGCATGAGTCATCTTCTGTACTCTCTCTACACCCACAACTGCGTTGCCACACATTGCTCTAACATCATAAACAAATTTTCTGGAGATACTGCTGTAGCATCAATGATGAGCAGGCCTACATGTAGGAGGTAGGAAACCGAACACAGTGGTGTCACAACCTTTCACCTTGTCAGGTGAAATAACAACCTTTCACCTCGTCAGCAAGACAAAAAAGCTGCTTGTGGACTTGTAATCAATGGAACCCCTGTGGAGAGACATTCACACACATCCTCAAATTTGCACTATTTCAGATTCACTCTATGGCACATACAGGTGTGTTGATACATAGTGTTGCAGATGTGGTTTTTTTTTGTATATTACACCATATGTATTTGTGTCAAGTCTGTATTTCATTTGTGTATTTGTGTATATAGCGTATATTTAGTGTATATGTCATATAATGTTGCAATATGTGTGCACTTGTGATGTGTTTGCACAGCTCTGGAACCAGCTACCAAGAATTTCACTACAAGATTTATACACTGTACATCTCTTTGTATATGAAACTTTTCAATGGCAACTTAACTAATATTCCCTGTGTGTGGCTGATTATCTAAGTTTGGTTGATGACTAAAACACACAACAGAACAGTGATGGATAGTAAGCCAGTCTGGTTATCTTATGCCAGACACTCAAAGCTGTTGTTATGGTAATTTGACATTACTAACTGCTGGTAGACTTGTCATGGGCAAATTGAAACAAAGAAAAAGCCAATCAGATGCTTTACAATGGCAAAAGACAATAACCTCAAACACAACAAACACAAATCCTCTGTTTTTGGAAGGAGCCATATAAATATTCACCATCCTCATGGATGGTAGCGATCTGATTATTGATGATTAAAACCACAGTGTGACAAGACTCATACTCTCTTGAAGGGTGTGCGTGTCTCACCTGTTGCCATGCCTTCAGTGCTGTATCCAATGTGTGTATGATGTGCTGCCCCACTGTAACCTGCATGGGTTCCAAGAACACACTGAAATGGAGCATCAGTTGGGTGTGTGTGTGCTGGGAGTGTGTGTATGTGTTAGTGGCATGCCCGTGCAGGCTAAATGGTTGCAGGAAAGGCAAGAGTGTGAGGTTCCTGTAGTCCACCACGTGGCAGTGCAGTGTGGAAGACAAGTGCAGCTCCCGCTCCAGCTGAGCCCCGTCACTCCATTCTCGAACAAATGCCTGTGGATCCTGCAGACACACCACCACATACTCTTGCTCCAATGGCAACTTCCTGTCTGGGAGGAAAGGGCGGAGCCGCTGGCATGGAACTACGGACAGGAAAAAAAACAATTAGGAAGGATCAGCGTCAAATGTGTATAACCATGGGTATACACAAAGATGCAAGCCTTAACTTTGCACAGATCTGTGTTAAAAATCACTAGTAAAGTGTTAGCCCTCCAGAATCCTTCCTCATTCAACACAGACATGTTCTAAACTAGACAATCATACTCGTGAATCATTGCACTTCCCTTCCGGACATTCATTCATATTACCTCCATTCACATTCACTCATAGTCAGCCTGCAGTTGTAGCCTGCAACACAGAAAACTATTTGTGCTTAAAACAAACTCCTATGCTGAACCTTTGTACTTTGGTTTGTACTGAACCTGAATACTTTGTTTATCTAGAAGTTAAGGAGTTAAGTGGCATTGTTTATATTTAGTGAAAGTGATTTCCTTGGTTTAGTAATATCCTTGTGTGTTTGGTGTCTTTTTAGCTAATTAAGATGCCAATTGTCTTTGTGTATATTTAGTATTGATTTTATATTGTTCTGACTGCATTGAAGTTGATGTTTATTTCGGTTCCGTTTTTGTCCTATTGTTTTCCAGAAACCACATACACCAACATACAAACTGTGGATGAATTTGAAACTTTAAAAGATCAAAAAAGGTCATCATTGACTGGACTCGGTGTTCTAACAGACACCCCTTCTGGATTCAAGCCTCACTCCTTTACATGGTCCTTTGAGCGGGATCCATTGAAAGTATATGTCCAGTCAATCCCTACCATCATTACACTATCCGAGGCATCCCCGTCAACGGATTCAGGTACCAGCTCGTTATGAAGATTTCATAATGTCGCATGGAGCCCAGTCAGTTCCTTCCACAAGAACACAAATCTCTAGTACAGCTCCCCCCAGAGGAGCATTGTCCACACTGCCCCCAGTACTGCCCTCAGCACAGGCCCGTGCACAGACATATTGGGGGAAAGGGCTCAAGAGAAAAAAAGGTCACTACCCCCCCCCCCCACACACACACACACACACACCACCACCACCCACGCAGCATCTCCACTACTCATACCCTAAATTCACCATTAATAACCAATAATCATTATAAATCATAGTTTATCCATTAGTCACCTATATCTGGGAACCCCACCTAAATCTTTCAAGATTTATTTCTGTAAACAGCATCGCATGCATTGAAATTCCAGAGTCTGGCCTGCACTTGACCTGACCCCCCCC
>JAOUQW010055469.1:0-15013 GCA_028565825.1 Olivaichthys viedmensis
AACAGTATCCATTAAAATAAGTCCATCAAATGAAACAATCTCCGAATAGTAGATGGAATCAACGTGGTACTGCCACTCAAAGCGAGGTTAAGTAACTCAAGGAGTGGTATCCTTCAATCTTTGTGCGTGGAAGTAGTTGAAAGTAGTCACCTGCTTAGTACATACATTTGAGGAGGTAGGCCGTGTTTTAGAGTATCCATTAAAAATCTTGTGACGCAAATGTCATCCGCTGGATCAGGTGAGGCTTAAATTGCTAGGAGCTAAAAATAATTTCAATTATCTAGAAATTACCAAAGTCATCATTTAAAAAAGGTTCAATTATACTAAAAATGCATCTCTATGTTTGGAGACCAAATTCAGGCGGCTGCCCTTAGAAGCGCCACCAGGTGGCTGTCGTGCAACAGGAGAGACAATTAGCTAGTGTGGGTGGGAATTGGGAGAAAAAGTAAAAAATAAATAAAAAAAACTCATTTTAAAACAGCAAATACTACAGTGCATGGTGTCAGATGTTGACTTTCATTTGGTAATTGTGTGAATTTTTAATGCTATTTAAACCAACATGATCTCACACCTGCAGATTCGTAACAATCCGTACGACTCAATTTGTATGAAAAGGTTAAGGCCGAGGTTAGGGCTTGTACCTTTTCTTACAAGAAATTACACAATTATGGTGCCAACCCAGTCATTAACTACATGTAGCTATTTAAATTTAATAGAATAGAATGCTATTTTATTGTCACATATACAAGTACAGTGAAATTCATTCTTCGCATATCAGTAAGCTGGGGTCAGCCATAATACAGTGCCCCTGGAGCAGGGAGGGTTAAGGGCCTTGCTCAAGGGCCCAACAGTGGCAGCTTGGTGGAGCTGAGGTTTGAACCCACGACCTTCTGATCAGTAGTCCAGTGCACCAACCACTGAGCCACCACTGCAGGGACTTGCTTTCAGATTGTTAACATAGAACATGACTGTACACTGTACTGGCAAGAGCATGAATCTTAAAGACAAGGTGAAACGGAAAACGGAACGCATTTCTTTCCGCAACGTGGTGTATTTCAGAGTGAAACGGCATATTTGGATGGCAATTTTACCATGATGTAATCACTACGTCAGAGGCCGTTTCGAGGCAGGAAAAGGTCGCTGCACTTTAGTGAAAGATTGCGGACAAAGAAGAATTTTGACTTATAAGTGGTTAGTACAGATGAATCGAGCACAATCTGATCAAAGACACAAGCTAACAAAGGAAAATAAAGTCAGTTTCGATTTCAGCTTGTCTTTAAGATGATTTTTTATATAGATTCTGATAATATTAATTGTCAATTTCTGCCACCATTTCTTTTTATAATGGGGATCAAGTCATTGTTCTGTCTGTGACTGGAAGAAATATTTTGTGAGAGAATAAAAAGGCCACTTTCATGAGAATCCTAAAGTGTCCCCTCCTTCAGTTACTGTATAAAAACCCCTGAGTAGAAGCCCAGAAAACAGGAAGTGTGGTCTATAAAAAAGTTGAAGCTTACAATTGGCGGTAGTCAGCATGGGTCACGTAAGGAAACCAAACATGGCTTCCAACTGGGTTAAGAATTTGCGTGGTTTCTCAGTTCAGTACTTTTTTTGGAAGAAGCACATCCGAGGACATCCTTGCAGAGTTTATAAATACTGAAACATTTAGCTATAATTAGCAGGTAAATAAATCAAGTTATATTTTAATTGTTGCATACTGTATTTTCTGGACCATACAAAGCTTTTTTGCCCTCCAGCATGTAAGCAACCTTACATATTTTTTTACATGTGCTTAACTGTTTAATGCCCATTTGTTCCGATTTTTTAAATAGTGAACATGCTTGCTCATTACTTAGTTATGGCACTTTTCCCTTGGTAGGTGCCACTCCAACAGTTCCAATAGTAGACTGGCTTGCTTGGTAAATAGCTTGCTAACAGGTTCCTCCAATATGAGTTGGAGACCAGCTTTCTGTAGAAATCTTTACCGAAATATTTACTCTAATGCATATGAAGAATGTCACATAGTATTTCACATCATATGTATCTTAAGGTAGAACTATCATTATTATAAAACCAGTGTGGTATGGTATACAACCATTAGTTTGGCACTAACAGCATTAACAGCTTAGCATTAATGTATTTGGACAAATCAAAGCTACATAGAAAGTGAAATACAAGATTTTAGTGTTAAACTTAGACTATGTAATGTCTTCCTTATAAGGATGTATTTACAGGAATTTTTCCCAGACCTGACAGAGGGATTGGGATGGCAAATCCCATGGGGGCACTAGTGGAAACTAGCATGATTGTATATATGTGTATATATATATATACTATATATATATATATATATGCACACACACACACACACATACGAGGTGCTGTTTTAGAGGCAATTGGCTGTTGCCAATTCCCGCCCACCAACTAGTTCTCCCCTATCGTACAACAGCTACCAATCGGGAAGGGCGAAGGCTGACACGTGCTTTCTCCGAGACACATGCAGCCAGCCACCACATCTTTTCGAACTGCTGCTCATGCAACATCCCAGGAGAGTGCACTTGGAGGAAAGCGCTAACTGCCCTCTTCGTATAACTTCGTTAGCAGTGTTATTTATCTTACTTATTCTTGCTAAATTTAATTGAACAGCGCAGCCATGTTGACGTAGTGATAACAAATTGAATCAAGTTAAAACAGAAATCAAAAAGAGACCCTGCCAGAGTTCGCCTTCCCAATTTTGATGGATGAAAGTCACAGTCACAGTCACAGTCTGGAGACAATTTAGAATCGGCAATCTACCTATGGCGCATGTATTTGTGAGGTGGTAGGAAACCGAAGTACTCTGAGGAAACCCACGTGGACACAGGGAGAACATGCAAAACTTGACATAGACAGTAACCTGAGGCATCATTATCTCACCACATACTAACCACAGAAGCAGTAGACAATCCCCAGCATGAAGCACATGGCGCAGGCTACTGAAGGGATGACCTCATACTTCTTCCTGACCTCGAGAACACAGCTGTGTGTCGACGCCAGCGTGGGCATCACCCCCTCTGTCACAAACATAGAGGGGTCTGCCATCGTGGCTCAAGAGATCCCAATCTGACCCAAAATGGAGGGTTAGCTTCTCACCAAAAATGTATACATAATGTCCTTGTACACCTCTATGGGAAATGCATTTTTCAAAAAATATTGTTCAAGCAAGTGCTAAAAAAATTGTTGATTGCAAGTGTATGGTTAAAGCACTGTTTCAGTTCATTACACGTTGTCCTTTAATCCTTTAGATAAATTAGCCACTGCGTTTCTAGTCCAAATGAACATCTGGAGGTCCAAAGCACCTAAAAGAGCGAAGCAGAAAATCGTTATTCAAATACATGTCGGTTGTGAATGTACATTCCCTCTTAAGCCTGGTGATAAACTGTTATTGTCAGGATGATGAGTTTTTTATTAGGGAGGAATGGGGCAAATATTTCAATCATGAGCCAATTGCTGTGAAAAAACAAACAAGGAAGAGTGATAGTGATTAAGAGAACAAAAATTTCCTGTTTCGACATGGCTGGCCAAATCCCGCAAAGCTTTTCATGAATGAATGCTTCCTGTCCTGTGCATCTCTATGTTAATACCCTTATAATATACCAACAGGGGAGGAAAACCTGAAAAGAGCCTGGCATTATAGAGAAGATCCAGCCATTCTTTAGTCCTTCATTCTCCCATCATGTGTTTAATTATTTGTTATGTTCCATTTAACTACAAAAAAAAAATCCACTACAATAGTTATGAGCTCTGGAAACACCTGTAACCTTTCTCCCCTCTCCCAAGTTTCCCTTCTGGCAAGCCTGAGGGAAGCAGGATTCCTGCCCCTCCTTTTTCCCCCCATCTTTTCTGTCTGTGCTGCCATCCACTAGCTTTCTTCACCCAAACACAGGATGCAGGTTTAGGAAGTGAGCTCTCTTTGAATGTCTCATTGTTCTGCACACATGGCAATCTGCTTTACTTCTACAGTCCACAGTGAAGCCAAGATACAGGTCCAGTAAATTACAGCGTGTACCTTCTAAAATTATTGAGCGAGACATCCATGCATGAATATTTAGAGGGATTCACCATTTTTCTGAAAGTTTTTTTTTTTTTTTTTTTTTTGTAAAAGTTGATTCTGCTTGATGGACAGTAATAAATATATATTAGAAGTGCTCTTCTTACTGTAAAGTTGCAGATGATCTTTTCAGGTACACCAACAGGTCAGAATGTTTAAAAATGGTCTGTCAAGACCAGGGGTGGAAAAAGTTCAAAATTTTAGTGAACATATGGGTATTATGTCAAAACATTACTGAATTAAAAGTAGAATTATCCAGTTAAACTTAAAAAGTGTCCACACTTACATGTACTCAAGGAATAAATAGTAAAAGGTAAATGTTTAACTAAGATTAGTCAGGACATGTTTTTTTGTAACTATTCACCCAACTGAATTTGTATGAAAGGTTATGAAGGTCAAGGTTAGGGGCATGCATAGCGCTAATACCTTATCTTAAAACTTTTTTGGTTTGAACTTTTTTGGATTGGTATGAAGTCAAACAAAATACAACGATATTATCTTTACTCATATGAATTTGTATGAATCAGGTTCATTAAAGTAACTTAATAAATGAAGAGCAAGTAGAACTCAAAGGCAGGTATCCATACAAAATGGTATGGCTTTGATTAGATGTTTTAAATATAGTTAATAAATATAGTTAAACTCAATAGAAATGTGATTGATTGGCTTGGTAATCGGTCAAAAAATATATATTTGAGTCATGATATTTGATATTTGTAGCGAGTACTTGGAAAGTCTAAATTAATCTATTGTAATATATGGGGTGTTTTTTTTCCATTGAAATGTAATTGAGGAAGAGTACTAGTATTAATTTTCAATTATACTCAGTTAAAGTACAAATCCCCTAAAATTATACTTAAGTATAATGATGAAGTACAATTACCCAAGTCCCTTCCACCTCTGGTTAAGACTAACTAAGGATGCATTATGATTATTCCTAACACACTCAGAGACCAGCACACTCCATTCTGTACTCAGGGCCTGATACACTGTATGTCTAAGAAATGTTGAGTCAGACACCCCACCCCTTCTCAGTGTTTATGGGAATACATTACTGGCAGGAATTCTATTATGGGAATAGGATGAAAATAGCTCGTTAAAATAATATCCTGGGTAATTAGCTTTTTTGTAACTGAACAATGTTATAAATTGGAAAATACAATTTCAATTAGAAAGGCTTAGATACAATATCTTTACTTATAAGAATAGATTTCTTGCCAACGGAAATCTACAGGGGAGATTTCACCACATGAAATCAGTCATTCATTTTATATTTTATATAAACATTTGTGCTCTTCAAACAAGGAGCCTAACCCTTGAGAGACTGAATATTTCCTAAAATCTATTAAACTACATAAGTTAAATAATGCTCAGATTGAATCAGTTGACAAACCTATTACACCAAATGAATACTACAATGCAATGAATCACCAACCAATAACAATAAAGTTCCAGACCCAGACGGATTTCCAGCTGAATTTTATAATATTTTAATATTTTATCCCCTCACCCCTTTAGCTCAAAATGACACATGACATTGAACGCAATTCTTACATTCCTCCACACATTAACACTGCCATCGCTTTTACTAAAAAGGTCCTACACCCCGTCCAGCTACAGACCTCTATCGCTAATAAACTTAGATATCATAATTATTAGTAAGGCCTTAGCAACGAGAATTGAGACTGTTTTATCTTATATTATTCACCCTGATCAGACAGCTAGCCGAGACAATCCTATAATAATGTACAGAGACAACCCAATTTAATTCACCACTCTTCCTATGATAAAAATGACACAACTATGGTCTCACTAGGTGCCTAACAAAAATTATTATGATAAAGTAAATCGGACTTATATTTTTACAACTGTAAACGTATTTGGTTTTGGCAAATCTGGCAAACCAACGGAATAAGGTCACCAAGCTTTCCTCTGCAGAGAGGAACCTGGCAAGGCTGCCCTCCTCTCCCCATCACTATTCGCAATCTTTATTGAACCCTTAGCTGCTGCAATAAGAATACAAAGAATACAAATTCTCAATACACATTATAAAATTAGTCTGATACAGACTATATACTTCTCTATCTTCAACAACCCCAAACGTCATTACAGGAAGCAATACAAGTACTAACCACCTTTTCTAAAACATCCAATATTATTAACTGGTATCTTACCGCTTTGCAAAGATTCTTGCTCTACAACAGCCCAAGCATCTGTAATTGTCACAGCTACAGGCGCCATTAAATACTTAGGTATCAATATTTCCACCAGGCTATCAGTCTTGGTAAGCCTCAACTATAATTCACTACTCAAAAAATAGAAGACGACATGTATAATGAATTTGTCAATATCCCTCAAGGGTAAAATAGCAGCAATAAAATTGTCAGTATGGCATTAATTAACTTATCTTTTCTCAATGATCCCAACTCTTCTGTCTTCTTCCTGGTTCAAATCTTTAGATTCTACAATAAACAAATTTTACTGAACAAAAAGGAAATTATTAACTTACCAAAAATGTAATTATTAACTTTACAAAAACATAAGAGTCAAGGAGGTCTGGAATCTCCAAATTTCTACCGCTACTATCTTGCTTATCAATTGAAGTACATTGTGGATGGAAAAATGCAACCCATGGGTCAAAATTGAACAGTTCCAGAATTTGGAAATTAAGATATAGGACCTCCCATTCCTCACTTCTTCCGTTAAACACCTCAATTGTTTCAAATTAGTCACCATTGCTGCCTGGTGGAAAACAAAATTGTCGTGGGGGATGCTAGGGCAACGTTTGTCTGTGTTATCAGTGTGTGTATTTAAAGCCCTCGTGTTCCTGGCCAGTTTGTCGGTTAATGTTTGTAGTCTGTGTATTCTATGTTTGTTTAAATAAATGTTTGTTCAGCGACTTTGCGCTTGTGTCCTGCTCCCTGTCTCTACACCATGACACAGATCACAAATTTTACACTTTTGTACCATAAGTACACCCTCTTATGGAATACTCCACATTTCCTACATAATCAAACACCATTAAATTTTATATTATGGAAGTACACAGCTTCAGCACATTATCCAAAAACCCAAATTTATCTAATTCAGGGAATTAAGCCAGAAATACAACATAGGTCATCAGGCATTTCTGCAATATCTACAGTTGAAATCTGTCATAACCTCAAATAGTAAATTGAAAATGTCAGACTTACAGCCACCCACCATTGTAGAAGAAATTATTTAAATTTATAACACTAAAAAGATATTTTCTAAATTATATAAATCAGTCACTCACTCACTCTGACTCTTCTATACATACCTTCCAACCAAAACATGCGGTAAGAATCACTCACTTGCAACAGACTCTGACTTCTGGAAGCAAATTTCTAATCCATGCATAGAATGTGTCATGACTCGCAGACTAAGGGATGCATGTGCAGGGCTAAGTTTATTTACCAAAACACAAGCGAACAAAATAAAACAGGCAAAAGTCCGAGCGATGAGCAAACAGGCATGAACAAGGCAGATCCAAAGAGCAGTAACAGAAACGAGATCATGTTCAAAACCGGGGACTAACAGGCAAACAAGGAAACGGCTCAGTAACGTCACAGAAGGGATTCTGGAGCAATACTTTCCAAAGACATTGCAAACTGTTTTGGGTTAATATACACAAAGTCTAAATGAGATTTGAATGGGAATTATTATTTTTTTTAATAGATGAGTCATTTTTCGAACATAGGTGTGCACATACAGTTGAGTGCAATAGTTGGCATACCCTTACTTTAAAATTAGGAAACTAATAAGAAATTTAATGTGAGTTAGGCTTTACAGATGTTTCTTTATTATCACAAAAAAAGTGAATGTTAAGATATTAATAAGGAAAAAATAGATTTTTTAAAATTCTGAATGTGATATAAATATGGACTTTTATTCCACTTGCCTCCACAGACTTTTTCAGGTCTCCTGCAGTTTGTTCTGGGCTTTTGCAAATCTTTCAGGCATTTTTTTTTTTTTTTGTTAGCGTCTTTGTGTCTGGTTCTTCCATTTCTGCAATGTGGTCTTCACTGTTGCTAATACACTTTATAATATAATACTTTTAATAATATCTTTTCATACCCATCTCTAGCTCTAAAAATGTTAATATTTTCTGTTTTAGGTCTTTTGATAGCTGTTTTCCTGACCCCATGGCATCCTGACTGCTTACAGCAAACTGCTTGAGAGTTTAAGCCTGTCTGAACTTTTCATGCCTTAAATAAGACTTAAATAAACAAAATAAACATAACTGTTTTAAGTCAGTGGACGCCTTAATGAAGTACATTCCAATGAACAGGGATTCAAGCGTTTGAGCTTGCTATTAAAGATAACAGCAGACTTAGGCTTGTAAACTAATTTTCCCCAGGTAAACACCATTAAATGAACATGGAATTCTGTTTTCTAGATAAACTGTAAAATAGAGATATAGTTTTCATTTTTTAACCCAGAAACCAATGGGGATGCAAACTTTTGCACTCAACTGTAGCCAATAAGATTTTTCTGATTTGTATATTTTTCCAGCTTCATAATATAGTTTTCAGTCCAGAAAAAAATAAACTGCAACCACAGTTGTCAAGGCATTCCCTGCCATGGTTACTCCTTTTAGAAATGCTCTGTTTGCGGATGAAGCTGCACAAAAGCAGACGAGGCCAGCAGAGCATGCTGATGCCTTGCTCCAATCAGAGCCTCGAGAAACACACATACACACACAACCACGATTCATCAGTCTTTCTTCTTAGGTTTCCTCACTTTGTTGCTGCCATACCAACAACTTGCAATGCTGAGAGTGACATCATTAATGGTATGTCCATTGCTGCTGAATAATTTTTTAATAGATCAGTGATCCTGTACTGCAAAGAAATTAGAAATCCCGATCAGCTAATCTTCTCTTGATTTGCCTAATATACAGTCGATCTCTGGAAGGAGATAAAATTAAATTCCTCCTCTGCGGTGATGCATCAGGAGTGATGGGTAACAAAACCTGATCCTTTAAGGCCTGTCATTTATATATATTATACTGTTTAGCTCAAGAATTGTCTCAAGGCCCTTTCGCAGTAATGTGTAAATCATTAAATATTGTTATAGTGGAAATAGACTATGTAATAAACTGTGTATATTAATTACCTATCCTTTTTCTATAATTCAGCTCTGTAAGTGTCACGCTGCTGACAGGATACGGACACATGTGCGAAGCCACTGAACAACATAGCATTTATTTAGTCTTCTAAACATCCAACAGAAAACATCCAACACAGAGCACAACAGCATGACATTTAACAACAGAAGACAATTCGGACTGGAGGGCTTTAACTTAGGGCTGTCGATCGATTAAAAGTAATTAACTAATTAACCGCATGATTTGCTGTCATTAATTGCTATTAATCGCACTTTCGTACTTGGTAAAAATATTTTTCTTTTAAAATTAAGGATAATTAAATTTTAAACCAAATCAACCATCAAATTAATGTAGAACCAACACAAAGGAAGTATATTAAATCAAATACTATTGTTAAATAGCATCTTTTTAATTGTGAACACAAAAGTAACACTCCTGTGAACTACAACAAGTGCAATCACATTTCAAAACCGTCAAGGCCTTCAACATTGGGCAGAAATGATAACTGCAGCACCCTGGTAGGTGGCAGGGGAGCAAAGTAGGACGCCGGAGACACAAGTGCCTTTGAACGAGCCGTTGGCTCACTTTTTATTTTTGCCCCGGCACTTTTCAGCCTCCGGATCCCATAATCATAAAAAGGAAGAACTCAACGTAAATGATCAGCTGAGCGGGTCACACTCACACACAGTTGCTCTGCTCTTGCTGCGTGTTGCGGCTTCTCTCTCTCTCTCTCTCTCTCTCTCTCTCTCACTCTCTCTCTCTCTCGTTTGGGTTAATCACAGACAGGCGTGCACGTGACAATAAGAGCATATTGTCAATGTCTTGTGATTGACAATATTGACAATGTCTCTCACTGGCATCCTTTCTCACTCATTAGTGATCAACTAAAGTACATATGGGGGCTAGCATGCACGATTACAAACAGTAAGCATACAGACCGACTCCTTGCTGAAATGGACCCTCAAATTGAGCTGTTCTACAGACAGCAAGACAGTGACAGGCGTCCGTGAGGTCACATCGCTGAACTAAACATGGTCTCATGAGACCTTCACATGTAGAGCAGTACAACAGATCATGCTGTTATAGTTATATCATAATACAGAAGGTTAATATTATGATACTGCTATAGGACTTGCAAATACCTTAAACTGCATAAGTATGATACTTGATATATGAGTACTTACTCTCTTTGACTGATCTGACCCTGTCTAGGGCGCGCACACACACACTTATATAGACAGACATACCTTGAGATTGGGGTACTATGTATACAAAGGGAAGTGATTTGGCCTGTCATGATTATGAAATTCTAGCTGATAATGGATTGTCATACAGACAATTTAATTGTCTTTTCTGTTGATTTTATGTCGTTCTTCTATTATAAGCATAATAGTAGTGCAATAATGCATTTATATGAAGAACAGCCAAGTATTGACATTGCAATTTTGTACAGTCTAAAAGGGAGACAAATTTAATTTACTTACATGTTCAAAGGTAAAAGACATGACTTAAACATATATAAACTTAAATATATAAAAACCTATTAATGAAATACACAAAGAGGTTACTAAACAATAAACAATGTACTATCGCAAAAACTGTCAATTATATAATGTACTATTAGCAAAAACAGCTACATTTTGTAGCAATAGTGGCTAAGTTATAAGTCCACTAAATATTGCTGGACCTC
This sequence comes from Olivaichthys viedmensis, assembly GCA_028565825.1. Classification (NCBI taxonomy): domain Eukaryota; kingdom Metazoa; phylum Chordata; class Actinopteri; order Siluriformes; family Diplomystidae; genus Olivaichthys; species Olivaichthys viedmensis. The sequence goes on from JAOUQW010055469.1 coordinate 10,912, forward strand.
CTGTTACATGGCAAAACATAGTTACAAGTAGTTCATAAATCAAACCTTTGACCAAGAAAAATTATTAATATGATTTGAATATATCGATAAACCTTGTGTTTGCCGATGCGCTTTGTTTGACTGACTACATATATTTACGTTAAAATATAATATTGTGGTCTGTTTCTTTACCCCATTTTCTCGCAACTTGGCCAATTCCCACCCACTAGCTAGTTCTCCTCTATCGCACGACAGCTACCCAGCGGGGAGGGTGAGGGCTAGCACATGCTTCCGCCGAGACACATGAAGCCAGTCACTGCATCTTTTCGAACTGCTGCTCATGCAACATCACAGGGCAGCTGAACACACTTTGAGAAAAGCACTAACTGCCCTCTTCCGTATACATGAGCACACAGACGTCCACAATTGGCTAGTGTGCTTCTGATTGACAGGGGAGAGAGAGTAATGCCATCCTTTCCCCCCAGAGAGCAAGGCCATGTATGCTCTCTTGGACTCCAGGTCACGGCTGGCTGTGTGGCATTGTCGGGAGGTCGCGAGTTCGAATCCCGACGATAGGGCAAACGCTCTTCTGTTGCTCCACTCAGGAGCCTTATTGTGGTCTTTAACGGTAAATCACAATCAGCTCCAATAATCATGATTAGGCGATTATGTAATAATTGTGACAGGCCTAGCTGTGAGTCCTATATGGTTCATCTGACACAGATGTAATTTCCCCAAATTGAAGCTGATATTCTGCACTTTCATCTCACAGTGGCTGTTTATTTGTTTATCTGTGTGAATGTTTGACTCTTCAGTATTCACACAACTTCCCATGCAGCAACCTGCCGGAGCACTGCAGCTCCACACTAATCGGCTTTCCAAGCATCTCCATGTGGGCTCAGCAAATAGACTTAGCCAGGTCTTAGTGTTAGTAAGGGCTAAAGTAGGCTACCCTAACTCTGATGCATGCACACACACACATACTACTGCCATAAGATTACTGCAAAGACACAATGCAATGCACTTTCCCACAATGCAAAAGCTGCACTGATTAGGGCAACTGCAGTTCTTCATGGAAGCATGAAGATGGAGAGACTCTTCAGGATCTTCCATTTTCATTTACATAGAAGTGACCTAAATCTTAACCACTGTAAGAGAAAGAGAAAGATAATTTTGTCGTGTAACATTAATTAACTTCAGTTATTTTAGTAGGCCACCAAAATAACATTGATTGTATTGTCTCCTGAAGCACCATCAATTCTGTTCCTCTGAGTGTGTATGTGTTTATTTGTCTATCTAGGTGTGCTCTCTTTGACATGCGGTTATTGGGTTAAACCTGTGTTACTCACGTTTTTGTTACTCCAATATTATTATTTTATTAATATCCTTTGTACTTTGACTGCTTTGAGAGCAGAATGCTTAGCACCATGGTTCTCAAAGCAGGGTCTGGGGATCCCCAAGGGTCCGTGAAGCATAGCCAGGGTTTTGTAATTTAAAAAAAAAAAATGGCGGAGGAGATCACCATCAACTTCTGTCAAAGTTGTTATAGTTATTATTACGTTATTATAGTTACAAGCCTAATTAACTGGTCACTTGAATTGAAAGGTTCAATACAAACCTTAATCATTTAAAAACAAAAACAAAATATTCAACTGGAATCTAACTGCAATTTTAATAAAACTAGGTGCTGTTAATGTGATACAAAAATGTACATCTACATTATAACGCAATGATTTCTTTTTTCCTTTAAACATTGGAAAGTGTCCCTGCCTGCATAAAGTTTAAGAACCCCTGGTGTAGCACTAAGTAGTCTACTAACACTCCAAATCTTCTGCTTAGTTGTGTTTTTTTTTTCCTTCTTCTTTTTCCTCCCACTGTCTTGCCTTTCTTTCTGGTCAACTGGTGGAAACCTGCAGCACTTGCATGGCTGAAAGCTCCTTTAACAGCTCTCTCTCTACTTGCACTGGATTCCGCCTCACTTGTAAGTCTGGCTTCATTAAAACAAATGGAGCACTTACCCTGTAACGCACTTCCCTAAACTTCACATTGTTGTTTTCAGCAAAAGTGTAGAGGATTATGGAAAAGATCTCGGTGATCATATGAGCAAAGCGTTGTGCGGCTGTTATAACGGTCAGTGCTGCCCAGACGACAGATTTCACACGCTTTCACATTTAAACCCGAGTCTAGAGAAACCCTCACCATCTGACAACTTCTGACGTCACAACGTGGCCATCTGTTACAGCGTCTCCGCGATGACACACACACACACACACACACGCACACACACACGCACACACACACACGCACATGCTGGTGGTTGCCAAGTTCTACAAAGTGATTTCCAAACTCAAGTCCAGGCTGCTGCTCATGCCGTGTAATTTAGATGCCTGGTAAGATAACACAGGCGTTAAGGGATTTTATGCGATTTGTTTAAAACTGAAGGTCGACGGTAGTGTTGCCTGATTGGCTGTTTTTTTTTTACCCCGAGCAAATTGGCTACTCTTATTAATCACGCCGTGTTGGAAACGTTACTTTGACCTGGCATATATAATTTGTAATCTTTCTGTTGATTATATTTCTTTAGTTATCACGGCTGAAGATTTTTTATTTTTTATTGTTTTGTGTGTGTGTGTGTGTGTGTGTGTGGAAAAGGTATTTAAACAGTGATTATGGATGGAGTTATTCCAAACTGGCAACCCGGGCCGGCGGTGGTTTGCAGGCGGGTCCGTTCATTAGCATATGAATTATGCGCGTCATCGTATCCACGGACTTATTTATTTTTGAATATCCGAATGAACTGTTTTAATTACTGAAAGACACAGACGACAACATCCTGAGAATTTGTATGCAATTGCTGTATTTGAATGTAGCCTAACTGCTGTGTTTAATTTCTGTTCAATAGCCAATTATGTGATATCGTTAAACCATTTTAATTGCACGCACGCACGCGCGCGCGCACACACACACACACACACACACACTAATGAGTGTGTTGTGTGTTGTTCAGAAGAAAAAAACGGAATGATAGAAGAGACCTGGCTTAATAAAAATATACATTTGAAAGCCATGCATTATGTGCATATTTATTTTTTAATGAGGATTTGGCAAAAAGTGGGCCAATTTACCTGACTCACCCCCATTTATACAGCTTTAGCAAAGGTTTGTGTTTACAGTTTCCACCTAAAATCTATAATTTTACACCCACACACACACACAGACACACACAATCACACACTTAAAATCCACCACAAAGCCATATTCACCATGAGCATCTGTTGATTTGACTCCCAGGAATGGTTGCTGAAGGTATCAGGCAAAATAAATGAAGAGAGGCTTTGGCAGAATAGATAGGCAGGGAGAGGCCTGAAATAAATACACTTAGACACACACAGACACATTCAGGTGCATCACATTTCCACTCCTGTTTTGCATGTTGTATAGGCTCTGTAATTTTTGGGCAGAAACGTATTGTATTTATAAATCAGATTTATCTGAATCACTACTTTCTTTGACGAGTTTCCAGTCTTGTCTACACATTCATACATAATATAAACAGTACATGATTTTAAGTTATAACCTGGTGGTATTGTCAGTCATGTCTAACAGGAGTAAACTGAAGGAGAGCATTGCTCTCGTCTTCTTGTTAAGATGCTCTCTGTTGCTTCAATAAGAGGTGATTTTACTCCGCAGCCATGGAAGCATGAAATTAATAAATTAATGTTAGTTAGTTTTTAGTCAGATCCTCCAGTTCCATCGGCCGGAACATCGGTCCACAAGCTCACACCATTTCTTTCTGTCCTGTTCTCTTACGCCAAGTCAGGTTTGGCGACAATCAGCGAGGTCATTTTTGAATGTGGTGAGCCAGGCCATCTCGGGCCGCCCTCTCCTGCGTCTTCCCTCTGGTTCGTAATCGAGTGCAATTCGCGCTAGGTGGTCTTCGGGTAGCCTGAGTATGTGTCCAGCTAGTTTCATTCTTCTTTCTTTGATAATATTGCTCAGCCTTCTTTGGTTATGACTCGTGAACAGTTCGTCATTTCTAACTCTGTCTTTATATCGAATTTTCAGAAATCGCCTGATACACCTTGACTGAAAAACATAAATTCTCTGCTTTATAGCATTCGTA